>JAOEGS010014133.1:0-37545 GCA_025447755.1 Corythornis vintsioides
CTGACTCCCATTGCCTCTTGTCCTGTCACTGGATGACACTGAGAAGAGTCTGGCTCCATCCTCCCTACACTTACCTTTAACAAGTTCTTTTCCAACCTGAATGATTCTATGATTCAGTTTTCCAGCAGCCTGTCTGCATATATATATGAAATATAAATGCAACAACAAGAAGTCAATTTATATCTAATCTGAATCACTTGTTCTGATTTCCACAACACTTTTTAACTTGTGTAACAGAAGCACAATAAATTTCAAACAAGATTTTTCTTTCAGATTTCACAAAAAGAAGTTTTGTTTCATAGCTTTCATTTTTATGTGCTCTCTCCCATTTTAAGTGTGTAGCAATAACAAGGGAGAGCACTAGAAGATTTTATTGCAAAACACATTGATATTTTATTCCTGTAACATGAAGCATTTTGAGACTGAGATGCCTGTATAGCTCTGACCTTTAGCTCAGGAGATTTTTCCATCTGCCATGGGATGTAGAGGTATCATGGGAGCCCAGCTCTGGAAAGTGCACCACATCTCCAGCTGACATCACTGAAGCCTTTCTGTGTAAACCACAAATATGTCACACAGAATGACACTTAATGTCTCTTTTCTCATCTATAAAATTCTGACAATCTTTTACACCTCTGGAAAAATTATTATCTTTACTTCAAACTACAGAATGTTTATAAACCATAGAGTAATCACCAAACCTACCATGTAGGTGAATATTTATAAACAAAAGTAGCAGTTGAACTTTATAGTTTTAATGTTGCTCAACCAGCTCTAATATTCAATTAAAATTACTTTTTGAGTATGTGCGCTTTTCACTCAAAAATAAATTCTAATCCCTATGCCACCATTTAACTTCTGGGCTTTCTCACTTAGGCATTGAGCACTCAATCCAGTACATTACTGTTTTATTAAAAACAAAACAAAAAAACCCAACACAACAACAAAAAACCCTAACAGTCCAACCCCACACTTTTAGAAAAATAAGATTTACAGTTCAAATAAGCAGAAAAAAAAAAAATAGGGCAGATTCATCAGAAATTTCACCAAGTAAATGTGTCTCATCATACACTATGCAGTCATATCCATTCAGCAGAAGCTTCTGTAAGACTTCATTTATATAATCCATGATTTCTATTTGTCTCATGAAAAGGAATCTTTCGTTGATGGCTGTTTGTTTCATCAGCAAACTAGCTGGGGAAATAATTACTTTCTTAAAGCAGCAATTCTTAAATTTCTGCATCACACTCCTTCCAAAAGCATAAATTGTTTTTAACTGCAACTGTATGGGAATCATTTGGATTTGATGGTGAAGCTGAAACATAATGCAACAATGCTACTCAAAGAGAATCATAAGTATTCACACTTTGAAAAATAAAAGCATCCTGCTACTCAAATGACAAATGCTCCACTTTTTGTACTGCTGCACTGTTGCTCAAATCATTAGAGTTGTACTTTTGTACAGAAAGAATGTGTTATGAACTGTTTATTCTTCAATGTATTATTTATTGTTATAGGACATATTTATTAAAGCACAAATTATAAAATATGCCAAGACATACTCAGCTGCTATCAGTTCACTGAGCTTCACTTTAATCCAGAGAGATTATATGATTTAAAGTAGGAGAAGAATTAGAAATTCAAAGTGCATGGAACAGCAAAACCATCTAACACTCCTTAGGTTCATAAAGGCTCCACACATAACATGGGTGTCTGACTTCCCTCACTGCATTCATTTAGCCATCAAAGTTCTGCATCTAAATGAGGATATTGTAATGAATATTTACAGATTTAGGTGGCAGAATTAAAAGAAGAGCTCATCAAAAGACTTTGGTAAAATGGAAACATTTTGATGATACAAATATAAAATTTAGATTAATCATCTAAAACAAAGTGAAGTGCTTGCTTCTGTTTTGACTGTTTTGTTCTGACCTGGTATTTTTTATTATATGTAAAACAAACAAACAAACCCAAAACAAACCAACAAACAACAACAAACCAACAAAACCTACTTAATCCTAAACTGTCAGCAGGTTTCTTATGATTAAATCTCCCTGGCAGTCCAATAGCCTAGGAGCTTGATACTGCTTTCTGCTGATTTCCACTGTAATTTATGCAAAATCTCATTCATCTGTAAAGATGGCAGGAATTACTGAACTGTTTCACCTCAGGAAATTAATTACTGAACACTACTCTAGTCTGATTTAGGTCTAAGTCTGCCTGCCAAAAAAAAAAAAAAATCCCACATTTCTTATGGCAATTAAGTTTAAAAAGCAGCTTCAACAAGGGAGAGGATCTACTCTGTGATGAGCCACCCACCAGCTGTGACATGAGCTGTGACAAGAGGAAGAGCATCTCAGAGGGAATGAGGGAAGATACCATTAAGAGGAACACCACAAGTTCTAATTTCAGTATGGCTTTGTACACACCCTTCCAGATGAATGAGGATGCTATAATAATATTACCATTAACCCAATTCTGAATGCTCCAGTAGAAGAAAAACAAACAAAAAAACAAATACTCTAAAGTATTCTCCGTGCATCTTTAATTCTGCATGGTTATCATTGGGTATATGACAAATGACAGAACAAAATACCATAATGTTGCTAAAACAAGCCCTAAAAATTAAATCTTGATTCAATCAGAAAGTTCATTTTCTTTCAGTCTTTACTTCCTCAATACTCAGATTGCTTCAGAACCAGTTTTCACTAGAAAAGAAGAGAGGTCATTGCCTTTTCAGAACAGCTCTGAACACAAAGACCACAGAATTACATCAGTGCTCATCTTGGCAAAGATACTATGTGCATCATTAAATAGAGATTTTCCACTTCAGAAACCCTGTGCCATCCAATTTTAATAATGAGTTTCTCATTACTGTTATGGCTAGCTTTTATCTCAATTATTTTTCTTGTTCCCCATCAGAGATTAAAAACAAATTACAATTTACTTGGGATCCCATTATATGAGAAGAGTACAGTACCAAAACAATGCACAGGCAAAAATATCAGTCACTGTAGATTGATGTCACAAAAATGATCACCTTATGGAGACAATTTTTATAGTTTGGTTTATTTTCCACAAAACAGATCCCAGAGAATTAATATTAGTTTTCATTTTCTCTAAAAGACCTCAATTTAAGGACATGAAGTTCAACAAAACACGAGGTACCTCTCCAGGTTTCAGCTGCATATAAATGTTCTGAGAAAACATATTCCAGATGTGAATCTTGGTAATGTGAGCTTTGCCCCAAACCATTAATTTCTTCAGAGTCTCTTTGGAAAACATGTGTCATTCATCTTCTGTGTATTAACATAAGATAGTTTTGGAAGTTCTCTCATTATAAAGAAAACAAGTTACACAATCAGCACTGTAAACTTAAATTCTTGGTATTCCTACCAGTGAAACATGACTTTGAAAACAAAGGCTAAAGAATGCAACCATATTATCATTGTTACTTGACTTTTCTTAATGGTAAAAGAAAGGTAGCAATTATAATACACTTTCTATTCTGATATTCTCCAAAGCACAACAGTATCCTAGGTATTAGCCACAAAGTGTTGTTAAAAGGGCACAAAGAAACTGACAAAAGAATCCATAAATGTCAACAAAAACAAGAGGCATAGATTTCTTTCTCGTGCCATAACATTAATGATTAGAGGCAGACCAGTCTGTATTAGCCATACCAGCTCTGACCTCCAGCTTCTCATCCCATTGCCCTCTGCAGTCACCCACAGCCCCATAACAATCTAAAGGCAATAGTACACTTGAAACTGCCCCCACCAGTCATGGTGGCAAGAGCAACTGCTGCATCAGACAATACAGTGGTGTGGTTATCAGTGTGCACTCTTCTCTGTACAGGGGTCATGCTTGGGGTAACACACCAGCCAAAAAAGTGCCAAAGAATTTGGCAGAAGTCAAGAGCAGACCAGCTGGAGTATCTCAGCTTGGTCTAGCACCAGCTTTTTCTTCAGTGCTTACAAAAGTCATGAATCTTTTCTGTAATTGTGTGGCTTGTTGTGGATTTTGACCTGTTCTGAAGATACAGGCAGAAACTTTCAGAGTTGCTTTATTCCAACCCCTAATATCTATGAATCTATGAATTCCATCACTGGAAATCCTCTTTCACATCAATTAGCAAGAAATTCTCTACTTTGCTTTCAGGACCCTAGAAAGAAAGGTCTGGCTCATAGTCTCAGCTTTGATTATACAGTAAAATCTAGTTGATTGATCACCTCAGAGGAACTGACAAGAAAGAATTATCAGTAACTTACTTGCACCCTAGCATGTAATTTTCACAGCTATAAATTCATTCCATGTCAAGGCACATAAGTTTATTCTCAAAATTCATAATAATACAGTGTTTCTGACATGATTAAATCCTGTGTGCAGTTGGAACACTATCTAGTTCATACAGATTCATGCTTTTGCTAAAAAAAAACCCAAAACAGAGAGCACTCATTACTTTACTGTAAATGCTTACAAAGGAGTGAAACGATCAGAGGCTTCTGCTTTGTCTTCATAGATGCAGTCATGACCAAAACAGAAAAAAAGGTTCTACCAAGTGTAAGAGTTGATCACTTGTACCTTTCAGAACCACAGACATCTGAAAACTATACAAAGATTTGAGACTATTAGTCGCCTTGCAAAAGCTATGGAATATAACCAGATCACTCCATCACAGGCATTACTGTTGTTACCACCATAATTTAAGGGGTTTTTTTGCACTGTTGCAATAGAATAGTTTCATTCAAGGAGATAAGGCATTAAGATTTTAATATTTAAAGACTCACACTTCAAAAATGAACAAGAAGTTCACATGTACTAGAAAAGTAACTTAGAGCTACTACAATAAATTCATTAATGAAGCAGTAAGCAAAGACTTTAGTTCCAACAGATTGCTGGACTTCCATCAAAGTATCTGCTTTAGAAACACAGCTCAGCCTAAACAGCATGGAACTTTTTGAAAATAAATATTGAATTTCCTTTCAATCTAATCCAGCATTTGGCCTGCTCTTGATCTGAATCCAGATTCCATTATTTGGACGAAGAATCAGTTCTCCAGCTATTCCCAGCTCTTCTGGATTTTGACACGAGACCACCCAGAAGCGCCGCAGGATGAGGGCGAGAAGAGCTTTCTCCTCCATCTGTGCAAAGCGCTGACCTACAGGTTACAGGGCAGCAAACAAGAGGTTATTGTCAGATTATATCAGACTCACAGAATAGTAGGGGTTGGAATGGACCTCTGGAGATCGAGTCCAACCCCCCTGCCAACACAGGAACAGATCCAGGCAGGTCTTGAAAGTCTCTAGAGGAGACTCCACAAGCTCCCAGAGCAGCCTGGCCCAGGCTCTGTCACTCTTGCAGTGAAGTTTTCCCTCATGTTGAGGTGGAACTTCATATGTTTCACCTGCTGCCACTGCCTCTCATCCTATCAAAAGGCATAACTGAAAAGAGACTGGTCCCTTCTGGTAGAAACCCACCCTTCAGATATTTGTAAGCATTAGTAAGATCCCCTCTCAGTCCTCTCTTCTAGAGATAACCCCAGGAACACAGGAAAGCAAAGACTGTGCATCTGCCTTGAGAACAGAACTGGCTTTAGGTCAAAATTAAGTTCAAAGGGATGTTAGTGAAACTAGCACTTTGCATGACAAATCCAGCACTCCTGGGAAAACTCATAACACCCCTCATAACAACGCCCTACCATAGTAAGCAGCAAAGAGGAAAGAGTCAACATTTTACATGTAACTAATACAAAAATCAGTCTTGTCATATCTCTTAGGTGGACTTGACAGGATGGAATGGATGGTAGACCACAGCAGGAGTAGTTGCAGCACAGAAACTGTAAGAGACATCTCACTTTCCCATATATACAGAGAAAAACAAAGGAAATACAACTACAACAGAGCAACAGAAGGACCTGCCTTCAAAGAACACTAAGCATCACACACACTAATGATTTGCTAGCACAGACAGCAATGTTCCATTTCAGAGAGAGGTGAAGGAGTAAAGGGGAGAACAGAGAAATAAGAGGGAAATCAAACCAACTATCACAATACAGGTAGTTCACTCCAACTGAACTGGAAATGGGAACAGGAAACAAAACCTAGTGCTCAAAACTTTTTCTGTGCTCTCCTCTGTATAACACATACAGATGGAGGTCTGCACACACTGTCCTGACTTTGGCTGGGATAATGTTAATTACCTTCCTAGTAGCTGGTATAAGGCTCTGTTCTGGATTGAGAGAATAATGCTGAAAACATGCTGATGTTTTAGATGCTCCTAAGTAGCACTTATCCTAACTTAAGGATAAGTTAAGGATAACTTAAGGATACCTACCAATGCAGTTCCTGGGGCCAGCTGAGAAGGGCACATAAGCATATGGGTGCCTTCCCTTACAATTTTCAGGGAAGAATCGCTCAGGCCTGAACTCCTCAGGCTCAGGGAAGATGTCAGGGTCTCTGTGCAAGGCATAAGTTACCACAAAAACATTTGTGCCTTTTGGTACCTGATAGCCTCCTAAAGAGAAAGGGGAAAGTGAAGAGAAGGGTGAAAACAACAACAAGTAAGTGGCTTTCTACACACAACAGCATAATAAAAAATAAAACAACAGTACTTTATCTAGAAAACACCTCTGCTGAGGAGACAGTAGGAGGACAGGAAGGGGTTAATGCAGGACATGACTCACTAATACAGCAATCCTCTTTCAAGACCCGGCCAAAGAGTGGAACTGAAGGGAAGAGCCTCAGGGCTTCTTTCACAACACACTCCAGGTAATGAAGCTTCTTCAAATCATCCATTGTAACAGGACGCTCAGTGTGGCCTGTCCAAAAACAAGCAGAGGGATGAGTATGACCAAATCTCCCCATTTTTAGTTAAACTCATCTCAGCTTCCTCCAGAAAGTCTTGGCATGCACCAAGACCACACAGGAGAAGGTGCTGTGCATACTCTGAACATGCATGCCTTTCCCCAAAGCACAAGGTTGGCTGTACTCTCCTACACACTTTCCAGCAATCATCCCAACCACCTCCAGGTACTAAAAGCTCTGGAAGGACCACAAGGCATGTTCTTATCTCCCCATCTAGGCTTTTAACATCATATCTCCACTCACAAATTCAACCACCACCACAACCCCAATGAAAAGAGAATAAAAGATACCAAACAACTCATCCAGTTCTCTGTGAACTTTCTTCTGGGCTTCAGGGTTATGTCCAAGTAAGTACAGAACCCAGTTCATAGCAGCTGCTGTTGTATCATGGCCCTAGAGGTCCAAATTTACAAAAACATTCACTTCAACACTATTCCTATGCACAAGGAGGCTCAATAGCAGCTCAATAGGTGTGCAGGTAGTATAGAAAGTGAGTCACCCACAAACACAAGAAAAACTAAAAACAAGAAAAACTCTATTCCACATGCTGATCATCAGGATATAAAATGACCTGTGTTTCTGAAAACTGTCCAAAAGGGAAAAGCACTGAAATAACCCAAACATCCCTATCCTCTGCCTCCCAGAAGCTGCATGAACTACCAGGATCTACACAATTAAATGAATGTATATTCACATACAAACAAACAAAAAAATAAATCCTCGAAATACAAACAAACACCACCACCAAAAACACAAAACACCAAAACACAAACACTGGAAAAACTATGTGTTCCTTGGGTACCTCAAACATGAAAGTATCCACCTCCTCACGAATGTCCCTGTAGCTCAATTTGTTCCCTTCATCATCTGTTGCACTCAGCAGCATGTCCAGGAAAGCTTTTCTCTTTTTGGAGCCACTTTCTTCACAGTTGTCATCCATATTATATTTTGTTTGCTTGATGTTTTCAAGTTCTAAAGCTTTTTCTGCAATGACCTGAGATTAGAGCCATTATATTAGATATGATGCATGTAGCACATATACACAGTCTACATCACACAGCTTTGTCCCAGCTTATTAAAACAACATCCTCCTATAGCAATCTACAAGAGTTAGTTAGCATAGCAGTCAGCATTAGCTCATGAACTTTAGCTGACTTTAGTGTTAGTAGGTGAAATATGATTAAACTCTCATGCCAAGCAATAGAATGAACCTTGAATAACCTTTGTGTGATCAAGAAAACAGGAAAACTACACAAACAACTTGTTGTTCACTGAGAAATGTAAACATATCCAGAACATCTGGAACAAGCCAACTGTGTATGTCAACAACAGCAAGAGCAAATTAAAAGATATCACCATGATTTGAACCAAATTATCACCAAGAAAATATTCACTACCCTATCCAATACCTAAGGAAAGGGTCACATCTCCAGAAGCTGAGGAACCAAGGAGACCAAAAAATAAGCAGGACCCTCCACAATCTTGCATCAGAAGTACACGAAGCACAGTGGGAATCATTACACTAAAGCTTCACAAATTTTCTTCAGTATGAGAGAAATGGTTGAACTCCTCTTCTGAGGTCAAAGTACAGCCCCAGAGACCAACAGAAATCCTGCTGTCACCACTACTGTCTTAACAGCAAAACAACCCTTAAATGAACTGGCACTGCTCTCAACAACAACATAAAGGCTGTAGAGTATGTAATTCTGTTCAGAGGAAGCACAGACATACATGCTGCTTCCTTTGATAAACAAAAACATATATTAAACCATTTGTCTCAGTGCAGGAGATAGTTCTCCTCTTAATAAATGCATATCAAGGGGGCTGACACTCACTCCCACTTGAGAGCTCCCTATTGAGTACAAGACTTCACTCCAACAACTAGAATGTAACATTAAAAAAAAAAAAAAAGAGGTAAAAAAAGAAGCCATACTGTATCTGTAAAATTGTGAAGGATCTTGAGGTTCTTCTCATGTTCTTTTCCTTCCTTGAAGAGCATATATAGAAGGTTAGGCCAAAGCCAAGGGGCCTTCTGTCGCTCATGGATTAGATCACTCATCCTGGGGGCACAATAAATACATTATGTAATATTTCTTGACCAAAACAACAAAAACAAACCAACCAAACCCAAACCAAAAAGTAACCAAACAAAAAAATTACAGCACAATTTCAAGAAACATAAGAAAGTTCTACTTCCCTCAATGAAATAGACCTTAACATACTGTGTGTTTCATTCATCTGAAAGGAAAGCTGTTCATATTTATTTCCTGATGATAAACCACCTCAAAAAAATAAAACCTATCCCAGCATCACCATTACTATTTATATCCTTAAGCACTGATCTCTTAGGAGAAATACTCTCATTTAGTGGGAATCCTCTTGAAGCAGCCATATAAAGTCAAGTAGCCTAGTCTCAATCCACATCAGTAAAGCACTGAGCATGCTGAAAAAGTATGTACAACCTGGAAAGACTATATCTGTCAGGGCTCCAAAATATCTGCTCCATGACCTCAAACAGCCATCTAAAAGCATTACATTCCTACCTGACTGGCCAGATATTGCATGTACCAGACAGTACATGAAAAGTATTTGAAATAAGAGATTAGAAGACCTCACCTGTGCTCAAAACCAACAGGAGTACATCTGGAGGGGCTGATGTCATTGCTAGTCAGCTCTTGCATGTTTTTTTGGTTTGAAGAGACTGAGTGGTCACTGTTACATTTAGACTGACTTTGGGCCAGATCACTTGCAGTGCCATTTGAGAAGGCCAAGGAACCAATGACAATCAAACCCTCTAATTCCACCCTTTTTTTTTTTTTGCAACATGTCTTTCTCATCAAGACCCATCTAAGGCTAGCAGCCAGATGCCACAATCAGACACATCTCATCTAGGCTGAGACACCAGTGTGCTAGGAATGTAGACCAAGCTTTTTCTAATCCACTGGGCAGTCACATAGAATTTGCATGGTGTAAATAGTCATGACCTGCAGAGCAGCAGTGCCTCAGTTTTAACATGCTGTCTAAAACAGTACCCTCCAATTCAGAAGTGTTACAGCTCCACCTTTTTCTTTTAACCTCCTGTAACAAGGAATCAACTTAATGTCAGTTTACACTTCTTCAAAGCCTCAGTCTCCCATTGCATATACTTATAGCAGAAAATGCATCAAAAATCTCCAGTTTTTCCTGCCTTCTAGGTTTTCTACCTCCATCTGTGACCCCCTGACCCTCCCTCCTGGCAGATAACTCTTGACACAAGCAGCATCAACTCCAGTACAACTATGAAGTAGCAAATGAAAATGCCCATTTACCTGTAGACAGCACGAACATACTCAGAATCCTTATTCTTTTGAGCACCCACATTCTTGCCCATCGCCGTTTCTAGGAGGAGGAATTTCTCACCAGTTCACAAGCACAAAGGCAAATACATCATTCCTCTACACAACAGGTTACTGCTGCTCCCAACCTCTGTTACCACATTGTCCATTCAACAGGTAAATACACAAATCCCTTTCCAGGTCATGAGCTGACTTTGCATTTTCCCACCCGGTAGCTTTGTTGCTCAACACAACCTTGCTTCAGACTGCCACCTCTACCACACCCATCCCACAAACTCTCCTGCTCAGATGCACATAAGACACCTGAGGAGAAAGGAGAACCTTGGAGGATGCACTCACACAATATGCAGGGACATTCCTCTTGAACAGTCTTCTCACACAACATGGCACAGCTGTACCCATGAGTCTCTGCATCATTTACAGCCTTGCCATAATAACTGAAGAGGACTTACCACAGATGATATCGAGGGTACACAGAGTAATGTCCAGAAAGACATCAAAGGGTTCCTTGCCAACATGCTTCTCAAGTTTCTTCACCAAAATATTTCCTTGTTCATTCATAACCTCTAGAAAGTCATTTAAGATGGTGAAGTGGAACGTGGGAGTTATCATCTTCCTCCTCAGCCGCCACTTGTCTCCAGTGCTGCAAAATCAGCAGGAAGAAGGAAAGGGTTAAAAATTCCAAATCAAAAATAAAACCCTCACCATCACAAAAAGTACACAGTAAAAACTTCAGCCTTAAGCACCTCCATTAATAGACACACTATAGATGACTCTTCATGCTGTCTGTATTACTGCCCAGATAGGAACAATATATCAGTATTTCTTGCTCCATCGCTCTCCAAAGCACAAGCCACCATTTCTCTAGTCAATTCTCAATAAAAGGAGATGCCAACAAGCCTTCAGGCAATACAGCCTCCTGGATGTTCAGTGCATATCCTCATAGGGATCAAACAGAAGCCATCTATATGCCAAACCAGCTACTCATCATCAAGGCCTTAAGGTATCGTGTTATCTCTGAGTCACCACTCCTGCTTGCCTTCATACACTGACAGAGAAATTAGGATTGCAGAGAACCAGGGTCCATGGGTGTCACACAAATTACTGTTTCAAGGTGTGGCTACGAAGTACTTGCTTGGAGGCAGACACTCATCTCCCACATGGCAGTTAAAGAGCATAGACACACAGCAGGTGACATCAGCTTCACAAACACAAGCACAAGGAGTTCACCTCTGTGAGCTCCAACCAGGCAACAGAGCTCCACTGATAACAGAGGGACTCTCAACTTCTGTCACAACCACAGAATTGACACAAAGGCACCAGAGGGACTCTACATTCACCTTGCTTTGACTCATTTTAGTATCTACATCAAGACCAAATCTTCCTTGACTTCCAAAAACAGAGGACATAAAACCCTTGCATCACTGCTCCTTCCTCTTTGCATTCCTGACTTATGAGCTGGCTCACTATTTAAAAGCCTCCACTTCATGAGGAACATGAAGGACAGGGTATAGATACTCTCCCATGCTACACCAAAGCATCACCAACCTTAGGCCCATTCTACCTGTTTTCATCACCAACTGAGATAAGCAATGCACACAGTTGAAGTTTGGCCACCCAACACAATATTCACAGTATTCAAAACATTCAGCATGTAGCATTGCAAACTAAAAAGCACCACTTGCCATAGGATACAACTCCCCAAAACTCATATTCAATGGTCAAATCTGAGAAGAAACAGATAATGCCAAAAGATTTTTATTGGACATTAGCTGCTAAAGAGAAACCAAGACCATCACACGGAATAAGACTTCTAAACCTATGATCTACAACTCAGTCCAGAGATACATGCAGCATTCCTGCCACCAATCCCTCTTCCTATCATTATACCCTGCAAATTTCAAAGAGCAACCCACCCACATTTCACTGTACCTTGTCAGAAGTCCAGTGCCCAGCCATGGCTGCAGGAATTTGTACAGGTATGATTTTTCTATATGTTTTGAACTGTTCAGAATAACCTGTCAGAAGAATGAAAAGAGATAAAACAAACAACCAAACCAAACTAAACATCACTTGTTAGATGGAGAGACATTTCTTAAATTGATATTACCTCACACAACTTTTGGTTCCTTCACAAAAATGCCCCAAGACTCAGTAAAATATACAATCACACAATCATACATTCATAGGAAATCACAGAATATAAGGGGTTGGAAAGGACCTCCAAAGATCATTTGAGTCCAACCACGCCTGCCAGAGCAGGACAAAACTAGAGCAGATCACTCAGAAATGCATCCAGACAGGTCTTAAAAGTCTCCAGAGTAGGATACTCCATGAACTACCTGGGGAGTCTGTTCCAATGCTCTACAACTCTTACAGTAGAAAAGTTCTTCCTCATGTTGAGGTGGAACTTCCTGTACTCAAGCTTGAATCCACTGCCCCTCGTCCTATCACAGGGCACAAGTAAAAGATTGTCCCTGTCTTCCTGATGCCAAGCCCTTATGTATTTATAGACACTAATTAGATCCCCTCTCAGTCCTCTCCAGACTCAAAAGCCCCAGGTCTCCCAGCCTACTTGTTGTCCTACTTCTTCCTTGTCATGGTCACTGTTGTCATGGCTGTTCCCAACCAGACCTTCTTTATTCGTTAATATAAAGACCAACAGTGCACCTCTCCTTCTTGGCTCCTCCACTACCTGCATTAGAAAGTTATCATCAATGCACTTAAAGAGCCATTTGGAGTGAATATGCTTAGCTGTGTGGGCTTTCCAACAAATACCAGGATGATTGAAGTCACCCAAAAGTACTAAGGAGTGTGATAGAGGCTACTTCCAGGTCTCTGTAGGTCTCATAAGCATCATCTTGAGATGGTGGTCTGTAGTAGACACCCACAGTTTCACCTGAAATTGGCATCTTTATTGATGAATTGGATGTGGGGATTGAGGCACCCCCAGTAAGTTTGCAGATGACACCAAATTGTGTGGGAGTGTTGATCTGACTGAGGGCAGGAAGGCTCTGCAGAGGGACTTGGACAGGTGGCATCGATGGGCCAAGGCCAGTTGTCTGAGGGACAATAAGGCCAAGAGTCAGGTCCTGTCTTTTAGTCACAACAACCCCCTGCAGAGCTCCAGGCTGGGGGAGGAGTGGCTGGAAAGCTGCCCAGCAGAGAAGGACCTGGGGGTGCTGGTAGACAGCCAGCTGAACATGAGCCAGCAGAGTGCCCAGGGGGCCAAGAAGACCAACAGCATCCTGGCCTGTATAAGGAATAGCCTGGGCAGCAGGAGCAGGGCAGGGATTGTGGCCTTGTTCTCAGCTCTTGGGAGGCCTTATCTTGAGTGCAGTGGTCAGTTCTGGGCCCCTCATGATGGGAAAGACATTGAGGTTCTGGAGCGTGTCCAGAGGAGCTACCAAGCTTATGAGGGGTGTAGAGAACAAGCTGTATGAGGAGAGGCTGAGGGAGCCGGGCATGTTTGGTTTGGAGAAGTCTGAGGGGGGACCTCACTGCCCTCTACAACTACCTGAAAGGAGGTTGTAGAAAGGTGGGTGTTGTCATCTTCTCCTTAGTTAAGGATGACAGAATCAGGGGAAATACTCTGAAGTTGCAGCAGGGGAGATTTAGATTAAATATTAGCAAGAAATTCTTTATGGAGAGAGTGGTGAGGCACTGGAAGAGCCTGCCCAAGTAGGTGGTTGAGTCACCACCCCTGGAGGTATTTAAGAAACGAGTTGACATGGTGCTTCATGACCTGCTCTAGTGGCAGACAGGGAGGGGGTTATTTGTGTTTTCAACCTCTCCTACCACCCCCCTACCGGATAGAACTCAACACATTCCAGTTGCTCTCATACATAAAGAGCAACACCAGTACCTCACCTTATTGCTCTGCTCTGTCTTTCTTACACAGTACACAGCCATTCTTGACAACATTCCACTCATGGGAGCCGTCCCACCATGTTTCAGTGATTGTATCACAGGCATATAACCTAGCCCAGATCTCCAACTCCTCCTACTTATTAGCCATGCTCCATGCACTGGCATATAAGCGTTTCAGGGAGAGTGTCAAGCAATTAGTTTTCACTTTTGGAATCTGACAATTCCCAATCACTTTCACGATTAGCAACCTATTAGTGAACCTATGTTTTAATTGTCACATTTGTTACCAGAAGACTATCCTTAGGCTCCTATTTAGTGAGACTGGTTTTATCCCCTTCAGTAGAAGCTGGTACACAGAGAGAACACTGAGTTCACACCCTCAAATCTTTCTGTAAATATCCCAATCCTGAGAACAATGAAATATTCAACAACTAAAAAATGTTAGAGCAACAGGTTTTCAAGAGAAAAGAGAAAACCTATTTTTCCAGCCTTTACCAAACTCACAAGAAGTACCATCTCTTTAAGAAACACTCCCACAAAAAAACAAGTCTATCTTCCCAGTTCAAAAGCAATCATTTTTTGTAGCAAAACTAACAACTACATTTCATGGCATCAAGACAGATGCACCAAGTTCTAACACAGAAGTCCGAGACACAAGCATAGAAACCTGCATTTCATAACATTCCATCCATATTTCAGTAGTCCCATCTTCCTTGTTATCTGTCCATTCTCATCTTGGGAGCAGATTTCATGTGTGTGAAAACAAGACAGTGCTGTAATTTGCTGGCCATCTTCAGTATTTACTTTTTTTCATATTCATCCACTTCCAGCTTTTCTTTAGTGCTGGGTCAGAGGATAATCTCAAGTCAACCAATCCAAGCCCCTTTTTTGCAAACATTACTTTGAGAGAATAGAAACTAACACGTTGGACATGCATGACAGTAGAACAGACAGGAGACAAGCACACTCACCTCTACACTCTCAGGGTGATACAAAACCATGACAGGCAATGGTCCTAGCCACAGTTTGAACATTGGATGACTCCTGAACTCTTCAACATAGACTTGTAGTTGTTTAAAAAAACCTGGAATGGAAAAAGCAGATTAGATTTTTTTTAATTTTTTTTTTTTTTAAGGAGGGCTTTGCTGAAGCAAAATTTCTGTAATGAACTCTTTTTTCACCATATGCCTTGTAATTATTTTTATTGTAGCTTTTTAACTTGCCGCAACGACCAAGCAGCATATTTTGCACCTGTCTTAGCTATACTGCAGGAGCATTTCTTTACAGCTATACTCTTGAAGGCACTATTCTGGAGACACCCCTCCTAGCTGTATGGAAGGTAGCTGGATTTAAGTAGTCCCACAGCACTGCAGAACAAGCCTTCTACATTGCAATGCTCTTGGTAAAAATAAGAGACAAATCAAACTTTATTAAGGCTATGCTTATGTCTTGGCTTCTCTGACACCACCCAAAACACTGTATTAAGACACTTATTTATTTTCCAAGTACAGCATCAAGCCTTTTCTCATCTGAGACCTCTCTGATAGGCACTAATCTGTGGTGGACACACAAGCAGTATCATGAATAGTCATGGCAGAAAACTGTGCAGGAACCAGTATCACTTGAAATGTTCAGTTTCTGATACCTGGACTCCTGAAGAAAATCTCTGGAGCCCTCTACACTATTACTGTTTGTCTGCAAGCAAATTACTTCTTTATCCAACATGCCTCAATCATCTCACTCTCTCACAGCCCTAACCATCAGTGATTGTTTACAGTTCTAGCAGGGGTTTTTGACAGCTGGCTGCTTCAGGATTAAACTCTACTCTTGTCTTTTTAGAAACCTTACTGAAGGGTAGGTGACTGTTATGGGGTCCACTGTGGATTTGGCAATTCAGATGCCCTCATCTCTAAGGGCACAAAGAATAACAGGATCATTTATTACCCAGACCACTTGGGAAATACCACTATTGCCCAGCTGCCAGCTGAACTTCATACCAGTAAACTCAGCAATCTGGCCAATTCTCCACCCACATTATTACCCACTTATGCAGCCCACATCTTGTCAGTTTAGCTATACAGAAAGCATTCAGACCTTACTGAATTAATCAAATACCCCAAATACAGCATCCCCTAGTGTCAAGCAAAGATACATTAGTGCTCTCACAAGCACCTAGCAAAAAGAAGGTTCCATTCATTAATATGAGAAAGGCTTGGTTTTGAGGGGCTCACCACAAGCACTCTGCAAGTTCTTTTGCATCTACTGCATTAAGGCATGGTGAATTCTGAAAATTACTCAACTCAGCATGCTAAAAGCCCTCATTTAGGAAAATAAAATTCTTTAAATAATTTTGTCTTTCACAAGCAACAAGCTTTGTTTGGATTGCAGCTAACAGACATGGAAAAATAGTGCTCTGTGTCATGAAACAGCACTTCCCGAGAAAGCAGCCAACATGACTCCCTGTCACAAAACATTCCACAGCATTCATGCTCCAACTCACCAGCAACTGGAATTGGGTTTAGTCCAGCATCAGTATCTAGAAACCACGGTCAGATCAAACCTCCATCTAATCTTTAACTGGTAATACCATCCTATTTATGCAGCTCCTCTCCCTTCCCCTCCACTTCTAATACAGTTCTCCTCTGCAAGCTGCCCATGGCTGCAAAGAGACCTAAAAGCAAAGGTGCCCCCTACCACCCACCCAGGCAGCCACAGCTCAACCACCAAGAACCTCATCAGCACTGGCTCCTCCAGCAGTGCCCCACAAAGTACAGCTGGGCTACAGCATAGTGTGAGCTGCCCTTACCTTCTCCATCCCGCTCCAGAAACGGAGCATTTCCCAGCACAGGATAGCAGGGGCTGACACCTGGGATCGGCTTCATCACCCACCATCGCCTCCAGTAAGCCACGAGGGAGGGCAGGGAGCACAGAGTCACAACTGTCACCAGCAGAGTGATGACCCCAGCCCCTAAGTGCAGCAGCTGGGGTCCCAATGTGACACCCTGCACAACTTCCATCACCACCTCCCAGCCTTGATCCCTACTAGAGAACCAGCTCTGCTGGTACTTGTTTCTGCCGTGCTTCGGCCAGAGAGTGTGCCAGGACCTGGGCCATGGCAGTGGGAGGTGGAGCTGTGACACAGCCCGAGGCACAGCTTCCTGCCAGCAAAATAAACAAAGATGGAAAAACCACATGCGTGGAGAAGCTGCCTGCAAGAAGTTTGTGAGAGCAGAGCAGCCACAGGGAATGCTGCTGTTTCCCTGCTCTCACTTGGCTCCTCTGATTCAAGTGGAGCACAGAAGGTCTTCACAGACCATGCAATGCCTCAGAAGGAAAAGACTCAAGTTGCTGTCAGTAGAAAAACTACCTTTTCATTGATTTGGAAAGGATGGGTTTTCCTAACATTATTTTTCTCTGGTTTCAGGTGCTCAGGGAACACCATTTTGCCATAAAGAAGTGCTCCAGCACTCTCCAGCATGATGACTGAAGGTCTTCAAGTGCTTTAGTCAGGGAGTCTGTTTCTTCAGTTGGGTTGATAATGGGTTACACAAGCCAGAGCCCATATAGACCCACAGTCAAGAGCAGCACTGCAAAGCACACTGATGCTTCTTGGCTCAAACTGCCTTTACTGGTCTCACAGTTGAACACTCAGTCACAGGCCAAAGGATGCCAGTAACAGGACTGGCAGCACCAGCACTTGTGTCACAACTTGTAAAGTGCTTGAGTAAGAGAGGTGCCATATCTACCATACACCCTGCTACCTTTCCTGCCTCTGGAGGGTCCAGGGTCTCTTCTCACTGCTGCAGGGCTGCTGAGTGCCTTGTCCTCAAAGTCTCAAATGCTCAGAAACCCTGGGGTCAAAAAAGTTTGGTGAAAAGACTACAAGGCTCATGCCCAATTTGCAAAACTTCACCCCCCAAATATACCACAAAAGCTTCTTATAGCCAGTTACATTTCTCTTGTCTACTCTGCACCAAAATTTTCTGTGCTGGTGTTTTTAGTAAATCACCAAAGAGCATAAACAAAGCAACTAAGATAAGAAACACAAATTGACAAAGCTCAGAACATCAGAGGCTAAGGAAGGGCAAACAACCCTTGGCAGCAGAGAAGACTAAATTTTGGCACTTTATTCCTGTGGTCTCCAAGCAATCAATGTATCATAAATACTGACTGTTGCATTTTCCTGAACAGTAAACAGCTGGTAATGAACTTTGCTAGTCTTGCTGTTCTTTGTAAAAGCAGATACATACCCTGTCTTGCAAACACGTAAGTCAAGCTATAGAGCCAGTCTCCTATTTTGTTCAGGTGATATCCCAGGAAGGAAGCAAGAGTGCTGGATTAAGAGGATCAACTTTTGTCTTTGTAACATGGAGATTATAGCCTCCTCTTTATAAAAATCCTTGTAGCTTGTTGCCTTCATGAAGACAATAATTAGTGGTTAATTGTCATGGAGTAAAAAAAATCTGTTTCTAACCACTCATAATCCCTTCTGCAGGACAAAAAACAAACTAAAAAAAAAAAAAGGAAAACTGAAACCCAGTGCAACAGTTAAGTACAGGGTATAAAGTCACAGGGAAAGCAGTAAGGAACACAGCAGAGCAAACACTGCAAGATTCTACCAGTGTCTAGCCATGGTGATGCTGCTAAAAGGCAGCAAGAAAGAAGAAATAAGAGGTCTGGAATCTCTGAGGCCTAATTATGTCACTGAGACTTGAAATAATTACAAACCTTGGAGGATGTTCTGCAGAAGAGGAGTTTTCTACCAGATTGCAATTAGCATTCCTTTGTCACCCAGGGAGCTACTTGCTCAGGGTTGGATTTCAGCAGGCACTCCACTGGTTGCTTTTTGCCTTTACAAATGCATATAACAGTTTAAATCTGCTTTTACTCAGCCTCTCACCTAAGCAGAAGCCTATCAGCCCTTGCTGATAGCTGGCACATGTCCTGTGTCAGCCCACAGGCACGATGACAACACAAGCTTCAGCTGAAATGCAGGTCTGGGTTCTTTTGAAGAAGAAATCAAGAAAATCATTGTTACCAGCAAGAAAAACAAAAGCCCAAAGCAAAAAATAAAAATAATTTAAAAATCTGATATGACAGAAAGGCAAAAGAGGCAACACATTCTAAAGAATGGTGGTTTGTTACACTAGTGCTTTGCCCCAGCCAAGGCATGCCTGGCATTTTTGCCATCCCTTGCAAAACACACAGCATTCACAGTAAGCAAGATTATCCCATTGCTAATTTAGCAATCACTGCAAATAATTTGCAATTAGAAATGCTTTTTCTTAGGAATAGTTTCCCCTTTTTTTCAACATACATGATTAAGCTCTATATATAGTAAGTCACACTGAAAAAAAGAAAAAAAAGAACAACAAAATCTCAATTTGCAGTCCACCACAAACATTTACCTGCACAGAGAAGTAACAACACAGTGTATGCCTCCATTTGAAAAGACAACACCAGTGCTGAACATATCAAAGATCAAACACAAAGTGCCAGACAATGAGCTACTCTTCACTGTGTGAAGGTTCACATTTCTGCCACTGTGGAACCAATACAGCACATATTCATCTTCCATTTAATGTTCACAATGTAAGGTCTGAGCTGCCATGAAATGCCACAGGATGTCACATCATGACATAATTTCTCCACATTCTTGTTAATATCTAAATAGTACAGAAGGGAGTAAAAAATGTGTATTTTGGACACACCACTGAAGACAAATTTAATGTGAATTTCCAACATTGTCATTTTTGACCTTAGATTTCTGAATAAACTGCATCAAACTGACCTACAACTGCATGAAATGGAACTCCCACAGTAAAAGCATTCTGCTTTCTCAGATACTGTACCATAATATTACCCATGAGTAAATTTACTGTAGCCAAAGAAAAAAAGTAAGTCAGGGAAGTAATTTACAAATGTTTTGATTTACTCACAAGAATGCAATGCTTGATGACAATTTACAAAAAAAAAAACAAACAAAACAAACCAAAACACACAAATCTGCTTAACAGTACAGACATAAAGATATAAAATATTACTTCCAAATGCTTTGCATTGGATTATCAATCCTTGAACATTCATAAAAAGTGAGAACAAATATTAGTTTCAATTTAGGAGAAATTGATTCTATTCTTAACTGCACAATTTGGGCAAAGCTTTTCTGCTCCCTTTCCCCTTCAACAGTTCTTCAACCACATCCATTTAAACTGCTGGCTCTCTGAAGAAAGGAAAAATCTCTGACTGTGAATGCAGACAGTACAAATAGCCAGGGACCTGATCAGGGCTGTGATCTCTGGACAGAACATGATTCCAGTCTCCTCTCTGATTTTCCCATTTGGGTTTACATAAAGAGGCACAAAATCATTCAATATTTAAATGCATCTTTCCATGTTAAAGCTTTGAAGCCTCAGGTATTTCAAAATATTACTAATTTGTACAATAACTGGCAATAATATATAAGAAATCTCAAGAAATGGGAAGAGTCTAGATTCTAGAAACATGTTTGGCCTGGCAAGAAAAACATTACTTCCTGTAAACAAAGTTTATCCCAGTAGTTTCCATAGTTACTGGTGAACAGTATAAACAGAAGCAATGAATTAATTCCATCTCAAAAGAAAGAAAAAGCAGGGACAGACAGTATTTATGAGAGTGACAACAATAAGCAGCCAGACTAAAAAATGGAGAAATGATAAAACAGTTAGAGAAGGTAATAATTTTTATATATAAACTGATGTTTGGACAGAATAGAGTATCTTTAACACTGAGAAAGTATGTAAAAGTGGAAATGGAAATATGTGGTTTAAAAGTCACATTTGCTTCTATAGGTGGAGTAACAATTCCATAAGGAATGGCATATAAAGGAAGAATGCCTGAGAACTAAATGCAGCAGCACCTTGAATGCTAACAGAGCAGACACCTCAACCATTTATTTAATTTTGTTCTAATTTTTAATCTAACCTCTGGTCAGACAACTTTAGAAGGCAATGCAGGCATCCTGAGGATTGCAAGGTTCAGCAGAAACCAGCAAACTACAAATGTCCTTTACACAAGATACTATCTGGCAAATTTAGTGCTTCAGTCTTCCATTCAGTACAGGAGGTTTCCATTTCTTCCTATGCTGGGTTAAGAAGCAAACTGAAATCTCTTCCTTGAGGCTGAAGGATTTCTCTGAAAGGATCTGTAATACTGCTGTGAGCCTAGAAAAAAAGCATTGTTTATTAATTGCAGTAGAATCTGAAAGACACTCCAAGATTATGTAAGAGTTACTTCCATCAGCCTGCTAAACTGCCCTTTTTCTTATATCACCCTTTAATAACCATGTCAATCATGTAACTATTCAAACTTAAGGAACTTCCAAACAAATAAAGGTTAGATATAAAGCTGTCAAAAACCTAAGGAACTAGCTAGCCAGCTTTGTTGGATTCCCACTAGTCACACTTAAGGCTCTTTCATCAAGTGGGAAGAAACTTCAAAACCAAACTCAAAAGATCTTGCAAAGTTCACCTGTTGTTCTTTTATTCCAGTATGGCTCTCCCTGAGCACTTCTCAACGGTACTGTGGGTTGATAGGTTTTGTTGGCCTCTTGCCTTCCAACTGATTCTTACTTTGCCTACTGATTAAAAACCCTTGAGCTGTCCCTCTGTGGTTAGCAAAATCCATTGTAGTCAGTGATCTCTTCTGAGATGTGTCTGTCTGTAAAGGAAAGACACTCTTAGGTAGTATGGCATGCTGATCTATTGAAATGGTTTTGATTACAGTTTTTAATCACTACTCCAGTAGAGTAGGAATCCCAGCAAGCTGCAAAGCTCCAAGAAGTACTAAAACTGAACATATCACGTGCAGACACCTTCAAAGGAACTGACACAAAACACTTGAAAAAAAAATCTCTTCCTCATACACTAGTTCTGCTTCCCAAAGCCCCTCACCCTCCCAAAACCTTTTAACATCCTCCTCTCTACAGGTAGCAGGAATCCCTGGATATTACTGATCAGAAGGGACCCAGTAAATGAGACCTTCTGTAGCCCAGCAGTGGGCATGAATGGAAGCTTCTTCACTTTGCTCTGGCTACTGAAATGGTAACATACCCTGAATACATGAGTTGTGCTGGGCCTTGAAAATCGATCAAAAATAACAGCTCTTTCTCTGAGTGGCCGTTGCTCTGTACTACCAGGCACTGCACTGGACACTCTGCTAGGAGCAAATCCTCCTTGATGCTGACAGAATTAAAAGAGCATTAAGAAAATGTATCAATTGAATCAGTTATAATAATAATTTTCCATTGTCACACACACACACGCAAAAAAAAAAACCCACCCACCAATAAAAAAACCCAAATAATCCCCATGCAAGATTATGAGAAAAGAAAAACTAACCAAAAGCACCAATTTAAAGCAATTTAAGTGTACTCTTGCTTTTCCAACAGATTTGAGACTGTTCCCTAATATTAGTCTACAATCCCCAAAGGCTTATATAAAACTAGTAATAGTAGACTTTACATGTACCTCAGTTTGAAATCTTATTCAGCAACAAAATAATATCAACATGCCAATTTACTTCCATTCTGGAGACTTATTATTTCCCTATCCTTCAAAAAAATAAGCCAGTAACATTAAGGTTTGTATTGTCTTTCAGTGACTTTTTTCTGCTTACATCAGCATAATTTCCTACTTCTTATAACCTAACATTAGGGAATACTGAGCTATATAACTATAGATATAAATGCAAGGTTACTAACTAGTAGGTTGGTTAATTTTCTCTTTAAAAAAAACCCAAACAAACAGATTTTTCCATTGTTGGAGAAAAGCCTCTCCACCATTATCTGTTTCTGACCTTAGGTTTTAAACTGGCTTTTCTTGCTAATAGTAGCCCAGTGTAATCCACATTATAACTACCTATTAAATACAAACACAAACTGTAAAATTGATCAAGCACTGACACAGAGCAATTTATTTCCAAATAGCCTGAAGTTCTTCACCAGTACAAAAACAGACAACTTACAGAGCTCCACTGCAATCGAGGCACTGGAAGATGGTGTTCAACAGCCTTGGAGTTTATTGGTGGCAACTTGTTCCGAGTTGTAGATGCATGAGCAGAACATAAATGGTCTGAGCTGGCACCCCTGCAGAATGTCAATGGTTCCTCTTTTAGGAAAACCCATGTTAAAGACTTCTACACTGAAGTAATATAAAATGATTAAATACATTTCCTTATAGAACTCGCCTACAGGAAATAGCACCACAAGTTCTGCTTTTTTCCCCCCTCTGAATTCTAAAATCAATAATAAAAGGTTAGTTCTCAAGTATTACACAAAAGCCTTCACTGTTAAAATTTCAGTAAAGTTCTAAGGAAAGCAAAGAATAAAATGAATAAATTGAAAAACTCACAATTTAGTCCCCCTAAGGATTTCATCATTGTACATATTAGGAGCTTTTGAGGAGAGTTGGTCAGAAGTGAGAGAAGGCAACTTATGATGGTTTGGTAGCTTCCTAGATGATGTCAGCAGTACCCGAGATGAAGACAGAACACTGTTATCAGCAACTCTCCCCAACCTAGCATGCACTGAATTTGCAGCACTGGAGCCAATGCTATGCTGTTTGTCTTTTTGCTCATTCCTAGGGAAAGAGGAGGGAGAATGAGATAGGAAATGAGGATTAAGGAGAAAAAAAAAACAAAAAACAAAAAACAAAAACTGAAAGGATTTCTTAACAGAGTATCATTGCAAACTCTACAGGTAATTGTCACACTGATGACACACTCAAAGGACATGACTGCACTCCAATTGCCTTTTTATAATTGCAAAATGTCTTTTATATAGTATGAAATCTATCACATCTTGAAGACATTAACAGCAACACCTACTGTGTTTTGTCTGCTGTGGCAACGTGCCTCTGTTGGAGAGGTTTTGCTTGAATTGTCATCACACCATCCAAAGCACTACAGAAGTTGCTGGGAAAACGATGAACCTAGTAAAAGCAACAAACACATCAACCTTGACTTTCTTTTTGAAGGAAGAAGACAAACAGCATGTGGCTATGAGATTAATTATTTCTTTAAAAAGTTGCTGTTAAGGTCATTCAGTATACCTTAGCAGTGGATGAGGCAAATTAAATTTTTTGTTTATTTTGAACAAATTCTTAAACAGAACTCAAGAACTGGATTGCAACTCAATATGCAATGTAAGTTCCAGTTGAAGCTGTAGTTCAATTCTCCAGACTTGCCATCTTTCCTCAGCACAGTCCAGCCCAAAGACCTCCAGCTAAGTGTCTTACTTCTGCTGGCTGCTGGGATCACTACAGAACCAAGCACACCAAGCACCAAGACTGCTGTGCCATCTCTTCTGTGTTTATCTCACTACCTAACAAGCATGGGAAAAAGAAGAGCAGATGGAAAAGAACAAATTCACTTGAACTGAATAAAGAGAAACAGGATAGAAAAAAAACAAACAAACCACCTTAAAATTGAGAAGTAGTGGCTGGAAAAGAAAAATATGTGCAAAACAGAAGCCAGTGAACAGAGGGAAGAGGCAGTAAGCAGGACAAAAAGGGACATTTTCTCAATATAAACATGAGCTGCCAAAAAGATGGGTAAGGCCTAGTGTCAGCACACTGGTGGGTGGATGTACTGCACAGTCCTTTTTACTAGAGGCAAGGGAAAAGGAACAAGAGCCTGAAACCCACAGGACTGAGAGTAAATCACTTCAACTTGCAACTTCACATCCCTGCAGACCAAGGAAGAGCCTGATTTGTTTTCTTAATTCTACCAAGAGGAAATGACTGGACTACAATAAAAGCAAAATTACTTTGAGAACAGAATACAGTCTAACAAGTGTTTTTCTGTAAACCAACTTCAGCACTACCTTGATAGTAAACATCACCTTTAAGAACCACCAAAAAGGAAAAAGTAACAGTAAACAAGAAATGCTCATTTAATAAACTTGCAACCTGCATTTTAATTGAGATTACTTACTGTAAGTATATTCAATTGTTTAAAAATTAAAATGAAATCCAAACCAAACAAATAAAAAACCAAGAACAACTACCAAACCACAGCAACAACAACCCACAAAACAAGACCAAAACAACCCAAACCAGAAACAGAGTCAAGCAGCACTATGTCCACAGTTAGCAAAATACAGAACACCATTTGACATAAATTATTTTTACCTGTGAGGAAACAAAATGAGATCCAAAAGATACACTTCGTGCTTCAGAGCCTCTGGAAAGAGAAACACCTCCAGCATCTGCTGCAAGATGAATGACTGGTAAATGTGGTAGTTTTGCCACAACAGCTTGCAGTTTTGCCACCTGTTTCTCACAATCTGCACAACAGTAAAAAATAAAATTTAGTAAGATGTATTTTGTAAGTTTATCAACCCATTTGTTGGGATTTACATTACACTTCACAGTAAATAAGGATTTTCAACCACCTCCCTGGGCAACCTGTTCCAGTGTCCACCATTTCCATGGTGAAGAACTTCTCCCTTATTTCTAAACTAAATCCACTCCTCATTTAAAATCATTGCCCCTTGTCCTTTCACTACAATCACAATCCACTTGTGGTATGAAAAGCCCTTTTATATTTCAGTAGCACCTGAAATACTAAGTTCTGATGCTGCAAATATTCCATATAATTTTGCCATTTCTACTTTGTAGATTTACACTTGATGTGGATTTGTACCACACATCTGAGGTAATTTCCAAAATCCACCCTCATGTATTCTTCTGTCACAGCCTTTTTAAAATACATTGAAAGAACTGAAATTTGCCTCAGCCTCCAAAAACAACATGCACTCTAAATAAAATTTCACTTCTAGTTAATTTTCCTAACTTTTGCTTTCCTCACTCTAATCTGTTAGAATATGAAAACATTAAAAGCTGTATGCATCAGCATTTCTTCATCCCATAGCAAACGTGAACTCCTGCACCATCAGCATGACATTACCTCACTGTAACACTGTCTTCCTAAGGGTTCTTTTTATTAACAAAGTTCAAACAATGAGGACTAGGAGACTCTGAATCCTAGATTCCAGATTCAGACCACATCATCAGTGATCCTCTTACAACAGCATCAATTTGCATCCAAGGCAGTGACTCAATTTAATTTTTTTTAAACAAGCTCACCTTATCTCAGGGGTGTGTGTGGGTGTGTGTGTGGGTGTGTGTGTGTGTGTGTTGTGTACACTCATGGCAAGGTATTATGTATCTTTCAGTACCGTACTACCAGCATGGTTATCTTAAAGCTTGGATAATCTGATCATTTTAAGGGGGATAAAAAAAAATTTAAATAGCCACTTTTCTGAATTAACATAAATAACTTGTCTGAACACACCAAATACCTGGGATACTAGTTTCCCAATTTTTTTTAATCAGTTTCTCCAACATTCCAATTATATTGCTCCAGATAAGGTCAAATACTTCAGAAGCCACAGCATCTTTGATACAGGAACTGGGAGAAACAGGGGGAATGCCATGCTTACTCCTCTTCTCAGCAATACACATTTTCTTTTGTTCCCAGTTCTCATCATCACTAATAAAGGAAACAAATTCAAAGGGATTCTCATGGGTTTTGATGGTTTTTCCCCTTCCTTCTAATACACAGAATGAATAGAAACATATATATGAAAGAAAAGTCAGATGTAGATCACACACACACAAAAAAAAGTGCATAGAGTACCTATGGGAAGAGAACCATTTGAATATATCTTTCTTACAGGTGAAGAACTAAAAATAAATACCCAGACAGAGCATTACAACAGAAAGGTCTGAAGCTCTAGAAGGAACAGCTTTATACATGGTAATTAATCATTTGAGCATAAAGGAAAGTGATGTCTGTTGCATTTGGCAGGAGGACTATTACACAGAACACTTATTTTTTATCACATCCCATGTACCTGCATCTGCACTGCACCACTGACCAAAGACAAACAACTCTGAAGGATTTCTGCAGCCTGAGAGGTACAGCAGAGCCTGGAGCTTTGTGCTCACCTCCTTCCTTGCCACTACACTTCCATCCATGGGGAAGGATAGAACAGCATCATTTGCAAGCTTGGTCTTCTGACACATCTCTCAGGAAGAAAATTTTAACCTTTTTCATTTTTCACTTCTGCAATATGACTTTTGAAGGAAATTGTGTCTGTTTTGCTTGATGAGGGTTTTTTTGTTGTTCTGTTTGTTTTCTGCTATCTAACCTTACTCTTCTCAGTCACTTCTTTCTCAAACTGGACTGCAAGCTTCTTAACTCTGACACTTGGCTGAGGGGTCCAACTTAAAAATGACCATGCTATTTTTGTACCAAGCTTTGCAATGCCCAGTGTTAAGAGTCATGGAGAACAAGATTTCAGAATTAAGGAAAGCAAGAAACAACAACTCAAGGAGGCACAAAGGAGAGAAACACACCTTCAGTCAAGTCTCTCCAATAAAATTTACTTAAAATGAAGAGAGGAATAATCCTAAAAGGATTCTTAAATCCAAACCTTAAAAAAAAAAAAAAAAAGCAACCACCTAGGCCATCTCTTTTTTAAAAAGCAAGGTTGAAAGGGTCTCAGTCTGGTTCCTCAGAACAGCTTTTCCTTTAAGTGCATCAAAGCAGCTATGATTTGTCCCCCACTAGTCCTACCAAAGTTTCCCCCTCAGAGACCTTTTAGAAAATGGCACATCCTTGTCTTTTGTCCACCCAGAAACCTTGTTGCTGGAACAGTCAACTAGCTCACAGGAAGCCTAGGCTGCACTGTCATGTCTCCTGTCACTCACAAAAGTGCTCTAAATGCAGGTTGTATCCTGCACCTCTCCTCACAAAGCTAGGCAGAAAGCATTTAAGATTCATTAGGGCTGACAAGGAGAACACATACAGCATAATGACCCTAAACTACACGGTGGTCAAGGTACTCATTTGGGGAAAAAAAAGATTCCTTCTTTCTATTCTCCATCCCAAAGTCTTCTCAAGCATTCATTTTATTGCATCTCCACACACAACACACCTCAAAACAACTAGTGGTTTACACACATTCCTCCAACAAGGGAGGAATGGGAGTTCTGAACCACTGGGAAGACCATACCTAAACTTCCACATGCCCAAGAAAAACAGTTTATGAACCCCGAGTTCGATAACTTTTCATTAAATTCTTCAAAAATACATATATCTGTTATTTACGGCTCCTTGTTGTCAAAGGCAAGATACTCTTCTATTTTTCCATCCACATCATAGATTTCTTCTTCCAGGAATGAATACATGGATGACTTGGAGGCAGAAATCCTAGTGGAACTTGAATCTAGTGATTTATGTATTGGAGATGACTTTGGAATCAGTTTAGAGCCTGAAATGCAGAGCCTGAAAAAATATAAACAAAATGAGAATTAAATATTCAAGTGCATATTGAATTATACATTTGTGTTATGAAACATTTCAGTAATATTAGCACATATTTCTGAAGAGGGGAAAACAAAGAGACTTGAAAAATTTAACATACTCTTTTATATTACTAGTACATTCACGAAGGCCAGGTAAGCACTTGGTATCCACACAAGTATTGCTTCTGCTCTGGAAATACTGAAAGCCTTCATCCTTTGGCAATAGGAGCTGCTTTCCCAGAACCCTGAATGAAATGGAGAGAGTGAGCAATACCTTGGAAATCTACTCTATATGCAAATATCAAGAACACAAACACCTGCAAACAGCAGGCAATGCAAAAGGACACCTGACATCTGCTTTGAGAAAGCAATTTATGGAGAGGCCAAGGCTCTGTGCAATACACTAGCATTGACTAGTTATTAAAAGCTAATCTGATTTCTGCAAGATAAGATTCTGGCTGACAAATTTTTAAGAGCAAAGAATCAAGCTTAAGATTGTTCTGAAGGCCAGTAAACATGCTGCTTCTCTCACCATTCCCTAAGATTTTTAAATGGATGCAGAACATAAGTAACAGCTGCCATGACTCCATTTATCCAATTCCATCAATGCAAGTCTTAATCCAAAATGTTTACAAGGCTAGAATATGCAGAAAATGCACAAACTCCAAAATGTATAATAAAAGGTAAAAGTAACTCTACTTCAGTGTACACTAAATTAGTCTATAAAGTAATTTCTGAGCACAAAATATGTAAATAATATCACTACTTACAGACTGTTTTCACAAGGGATCTTGGAGGAATTAACCAGTCACATCTGTAGTGCAAGCAGCAATGTTCACACTCACCTGAACACATTTTCTTGACACTGCCTTTTACAGAACAGCACTTTATGTCACATGAAGATCTAAGCAATAGTCTTCTATACCTTGTATTTTTTAAGCCAAGAACAAAAAGCTTGCTCTCTACAGAAATCTGATCTTTCACATTGGTGACAGTTTTCAGGTCTATTTGTTCCCCTGTGCTGAGCTAAGCATCATAGGTCACCACAGCTTTTTCAGACAAATCTGGCAACCCAGAAGCTATTTAAAACTAAAAGAAGTTTTCAAGTTTAAGCTTAATAATGAAATTTTAGGGGGTTTTTTTCCCCTTTTTAAACCACAGGATATACCACATCCCTTAGTACAAAATGCCAGAAGTCCCAGATTTCTTCAGTTCACTTTTAATCCTTGTGGACTTGATTGGTATTGTCAGCAGTAGATATGAATCAAAAAATTTTAAGTACAGGAAATTGCTTACTTAAAAAATCCACCTGGTGAAAATATACTGAAAATATAGTGAAACAACTTAATATTTTTAAGTAATTACAGAGCACAAAAACCTGTCTTCACTTTATCCATGTTCTATTAATAAGACATTAATTATAAGACAATTCTCATTAATCACACATGCATCCTCCTATCTTTTCAACTAGTTACTGCCACACTAATATGGCACATTGTTTTACATTTACACAGCCTAGAAAGATATGACTCTGCAGCAGGTATGAAGCATGAGACAGCTACTTTTTATATTTATTTTTAGGAGAATCAATAAAAGAATAAACATGTCTTAGAATTTCATGGTATGTCTTTACTTACAGTAAAAACAAATGTTTCTTTATGACATTCTTAAATGAGATAACAGTGCATTGTTTTTTCATGTAATTATGAAAATGGTGCATTATCATCTCATATCTTGTTAAAATATCTTTGTCTGCAGTCATTGTGTTAAGCAAAATTATTCATTAGCTGCTAGAGCCCCACCACCTAGATGTACTGCTTAACTACAGCACTGTTCAGCTCCTGAGTTTTAAATACAATTGTTACTGATAGAAAAGGTTCATGTGAAGGTATCCCAAAAATTAAAAGTAATGGTAACAGGTTAAAACCAGTACCATCAAGAAATTTCCTTACCTTAAATGAGGAAATTGTTCAACCCAGTCTGCACATTCCACCTGCAGGCTCTGAGTTTGGGAGGTCACTTTTCCTTCAAACAGCATTTCATCAATCTCCCAAAATAACTGATGCACTCTCTGTGTGTTGGCTTTATCAAACTCCTATATATTACAAAAGTAACAGTTTTTAGTAAATCTGCATATGTATTTATATTAGAAGCACCAATATTTAAGAACAGGACAGCTGGGACAGGCAGGGCCAAGCATCTCAGAATGGATCTTCAGACTACCTACTCTGGAGACAAAAAATCCAAACCAACAATCCAGGTAGCTGGCCTGAACAAGGTGATTTAGCAAAAAGGAATTAGCTGCCTAGGATTAGCCAACAGAAAACACCAGTTAAGGTGCCTGAGCTGCTACCTACCTCCCTACTCCAATGTGAGGCACACACTCCACCTCTGCAACCCACAGCACCAAAGCTCCCTGCTTTATAACGAGCAGCACTTTTCCCTTCTGAGTAGTAAACCAGCTAAGACTGAAGGTTAGGAAGCATCTCTCAGTGTGTGAAATGGCCTTCCACACCTCTCCACTGAAGCTGCAGCTCAGCACAACCCGAAACAGGTGAGCACTGGAGCATGTGAAAGCAGCATGAGAGAGCCTGACTTCATCCAGTGACATGGAAACAAGAGCTTGGCTGAGGGTTCCTTGGCTGAGGCACTGCTCATAATGGTATTTGGACACCTATAGTACACACTTGGGAACAGAGAAAAACACTCAGAGCACAAATGATATCTGCTCACTTCCAGCTGAGTGCCCAAACCACTTCAGGCTACAGAAGGAGCCCAGTGAAAAGGAGTAGGAAACTAACTCTCACCCAGGCTAGCATAGATCCAGCATCAGGCTTTCTCCTGGAGGGCTGGTACTGAGTTGGCTCAGCACTAGAAAGGTTAGGATATTATGCAGAAGATATGGCAGAACTACCCCAAGGAGCACTGGCAGCTTTTTAGAATTAAAGTGACTGTGACAGCCATGCTTTTGGATGTAGTCACTGCTGCCTGCCTGTTCAGGTCAGCTTCCCTAACAGGCTCACTTCTCTCTGCATCATCCATGAAACACAATTCAGCTTAGGTAAGAGCTAAACATTTACTCAGCGTGGGACATTTATATCCATGCTCATGAAAGTACTTTAGGACTTAAAACATTGAGAATGGTAAGAGACATATTAGACATAACCTGCATTAGGCAGTATTTGAAAACATATCATTTTATTGGACTCAGAAATCTTAGCTTTTTTGGTCACACAGGGTTTTTTTCCCAAACTTTCATTATTTCATATTCTTATTCCATTTTTTTTTTGTTACATGCCAACTGCATTGACACCAACTTGCAAATAGGAACTGTTTATTGAACATGCAATTAATATACTTACTCATTAGGCTATAATGAAAGAAAGTGGTTAATTTCTCCTACAGGACACGTACTGAATGTACAGTTCCTATAAAAATTATTCCACAATATTTAAAGGGTAAATGTAAAAATTTCTGTGACATACATCATCTCTCCAGGAGTAAATTGAGCTTCTTTCAGTAGACAAACCAGTAGTATAGCTGTTTATTCCAGACCAAGAATTATTCAGCTCCGTGGGCATTGTACAACCACTGGATGACAATGATGAAAGGGCTTCACTGTGAGAAGACAACAAATTAAAATGAGGAACACAATGGTTTTCTACATAAATATTTTAAAAGTAACACAGCTGATCAGGTAAATGGACAGATACATATTCCTGGTGGATGCAAGACACTCAGGATGTGCTGTTGGAGTCAGTGTGAAGAACTGTAGATGTTTTTAAGTAGCATGCAACAAGTGCATGCTCCTATTTGCACCAATTTACTCTCTGAAAGGCAATACCTCCAACAGTGTTACACTGCTACATCTATGTGTATCACTGCCACAGGAAGGGTACTCAGAATATATATCCATGTGTTTACACACACACAGCTCAAGCATTTTCACCTCCAGCAATTATTTTGTTTGCTCCAGTTCAGCTGACACATTAAAATTATACATTAACAATAACATAAGACTTCTTTACTTCTGTTGTTAGACTTGCTGTACTTTGAATCTTGAACTCTAACATTCCAGCCCTCACCAAGCTCTAGCTGGTCCCTGACAACTACCACCCACTCTGGGATGCAGTGAAAACCAGGGCAGTCAGACACACAGGACAGGCAAAGACAAAGCAGTGCCAACAAGAATGAAACTCCTGGAAAGTTAACTGCTCTGTAATGGTGCTGAGCATTATTTATGGTTACCCATGAAGTCTGACTTCCCTTCCAGGCTAAATCAGTGCCTTTCACTGTGCTTTAAAAATATGCAAACTCATAACACAAACCAGAAGTAAATTTCAAACCTTCTTATCAATTGTTTAGATCACTTCATATCCTATGTTATGTGTAACCTGCATGTTTCTAGACAGAGGAATTACTCAGCTGGCAGAAGGAAAAAAACACAGCAATATATTCTAAGCAACAAATATAATACAAAAGTAGTAGATAAATTACAGAAAGAAAAAATAGACATATTTTTTTAGTCATGTAATGATAAACTGACATATAGAAATCTGAACATAGCCATCTTCACAGATTAAAGTGCTGGTTTCCTGCAAATTCAATTAATTCCTAAATTCCTTGTTTAATAGCCATCATCCATAAGAATGACTGACACAAGATGACTCATGAAAATGAATGCCAATCTTTAATAATGATTTAAGCCCAGAGTCCATTAACCAAGTACCATGCATGCATACCAGGTGTAGTTGTTGATGGCTTCCTGTACATTTCTCTCAAAAACTGCTGGAAGACAATCTCCACTTTTTTCAGAAGGACATTGATTTGTGGAAGCTCTGGACAGTCCCTTCCTATAAATAAACACATCATTATTACATAATATTAAATAAGGTTAACTCACACTTTCACTGGAGAATGAGAAAGATGACAGCAACTCAAATATTTCAATCTTCTCCAACACCAATTTGCTTGAAGCAAAGTAACTTATTTTAGAATAGTTATTTACCTCAAAAACTTTTTTTCAGAAAAATGTACACATAATTTGAGATTTATTTTACTCCACAGGCATCCTTCAGTTTTACACCTTAAGGTTTGCATGAAACACACACAAATGCAGCAGCACTTCACTACTGTAGAAACAAAGCAAAGATCAAGCCAGAATTGTCCACACAGTAGTTACTTAACTATTTTTCAGATTCTGTTCAATCATTAACACAGAGCCCATTTTCTCTGCACAAACAGAAGTTAAAGATACAGTACCAAGCAAACAATGGTCTTGGCTAAACAATGAACTCTTGATTTGACTGTTTTAAGTGACCTGAGATACAAGTAAGTCAGGAAAACGTGGGCATATTTTCAATACATTTATAGGCTACAAAATACTCACTTCATCCAGTACCAAAGATGCCTTAACACTGTATTTAAAACCAAGCCTCAGATAGGCTGGAAAGGCATAATATTAGGGTAAGAGATTCTAGGACAAGACTTGCCTTTTCTTGGTTCTCCAAGGATCTTAAAACATGCTCAAACTTCAAAATCTCATCAAAATACATTCAGAAGTGTTAAAAGAGTTCCTCAAAAACACTTTTAAAGCAACAGATTACTTCATCTGTGGAAGTTCCTATTTTTATCTCATAAAATTCTTGGGTCATAATTAATTGTGAGTAACAATGTGATTGCAACACAGTACATTTGTGAATGAGTAACTGTAAGGAAACAGCTGACAGTTTCCCTGATTTCTTTAGCCAAGAACTGTATATTGGCCCTGCAACAGTTAGGATTCCTCCACCTTCTTCCTATCCTTTCTTGCCTTTATACAGATTACAAAGATACATATGTCAAAATCTAACTTTCCACTCAAACAGCCCACATCACAAATGCTACTTATGCCTTCATAAGCCACCAAAAAACCTACAAGTTTAAATTGCTCATGAGAGAATACCTTGAATGGTAAATTATTGGATGCTGGGACAACAGCAGTGGAATGAATCTCTACATACATGGTCTAATGCTCCTCCCTCTTCCCTAGGAATCTCCTTTTGGCCACTGTCAGCACCAAGAGTTCCCTATGAAAAAATGGCACAGGCTAGTCCAGTGAAAGCTTCATTTTGTCTTAAAACCAAAATCAATCTCCCAGGCAGTAACAGTGAGCTCAGCACATCTTCAGCTAAAAAGCTGTTTCCCTTTGTTCACATACATCCCTCTTTGCCATTTTTTTCCCATGCATTGTCCAGGCAATCTTTCTCAATTTTTTTTTTTTTTCCATAGCTGACCCTTATCCTTAGTATTTTTCCACAGCTTTTTCAGTCAGCACCATCAAGCCTTCTCATTTCACTGGTCACCCCTTCACCTGGCCAATTAGCTTGAACTGTCCAAGACAGATGCTTATGACACACCCCTGGAGAAGGAAACCATTTACTGCTACCCTGTTTTCTACTGCAGTGATTTGCCTGGGCAAGAACCTTCCTCTTGTATTCCAGCTGCTTCTTCTACTCGACAGACTTTTGGCAAGCTGAACTGACTACAGTGATTTGAGCTCCTGTATCTACAAAGCCTGCTGCTTTTCAAATATCCCCAGTTGTGGGGATGCCTTTGAAGGAAACCAGAACCTACAAACATTAAATATATATGTAAAACTAAAAATAATCATAATTTTAATTTAACCAATAAAATTCTACAGTCATTCTCTGAAGCAAAGCACATGCATGATGCTGAACTGCATAATACGTGATGTGGGATGGAGCCAAGGATGTGTTCATGACATCCCCTCACGCTGTGGTTCTCCTCCCGCCTCTCTGGACCACAGGCCATTAGAACATGAGCCAGGAAGCGACTGCAATAAAAAGCGAAAGGGAAACCCCCTCGCAGCAGACCCCAGCAGTACATTTCTGCAGGGCTGGCAAGCGAAGGCCGGGGACTGCAGCTGCCAGCTCCGCGCCTCGTCGCCAGCCTCACCCCAATCTCCGCAATCGCAGACATTACACGGTGACGGCGCAAGAAAACAACGTTGTCCGCCCACACCCGCGCCAGTCCTTCGGCCGTCCCGGGGGTTCTTCAGTGAGCCCCGGCCACTTCCCCCCGCCCCTCCCGAGCAGACTGCAGCCCCCCGGCCCTGCTGCCCGCACTCACCCCACGACGAGGAGCCCTTGAGCGCTGCCGCAGCCGCCCTGCGGAGCGGTGCCCCGCGCCTTGCGCATGGAGGGCTGAGCGCGGAGGGACGGCGGGTGGCCCCGGGAAGCCCCTCGCACCGCCCCGGCCGGTGCAGGGTGGCGAGGAGGAGGAGGAGGCAGCCCAGCGGCGACCGCCCCCCCCCGAGCCTCACCTCTCCTACACCCCGCCGGCCGGCAAGGCCAGGGGGATACGGGGTAGGCTAGCGGGGTGGGGATCGGGGGGCTGGCTGGCCCCCCCACTACCGGGTACCCGGCTGAAAAGGGCTGCCTGCAAAATTAACCCTCAACCTGAATGGGAGGGCATCTCCCCCGTCTTTCACTTCTGAACACACAGCCAAAAAAAGACTGAATTTAGGGACTTTCTGCCCAGAGAGGGTTTCTCTTGCATTGATGATAAAAGTTCTATGGTGCTGGACAAGACTTTTCCTTGTTGATTAATTGAATTCTCTGATTTATGTTCAGAATTGCAGGCAGCAGACACAGGACCACAAGCAGGATTGCTACCCTGGACTTCAGCAAGGCCAACCTTGGGCTGCTCAGGGAACTGCTTGGAAAAGTCCCATGGGACAGGGCTCTGGAGGGCAACGGGGCCCAAGCAAGCTGGCTAATATTCAAACACCATCTCCTCCAGGCTCAGGATCAGTCTATCCCAAAGAGTAGGAAATCCAGTAAGAGAGTGAGGAGACCTGCATGGTTGAGCAGGGAGCTACTGGATAAACTTAAGTAAAGAAGGAAATAATCTTGCTTTAAATTATGTACCCTGAATCCCTGTTTGGAGCTAAGGAAACTGAATGCTGTAAAGTTATGCAGGGTCTAAAGGGATTTAGAATCATAGAATGAATCATAGAATGTTGAGGGCTGGAAGGGACCTCCATCTAGTCCAGCCCCCCCACAATGAGCAGGGACTATTACTCAAATTACTCAAATTATACACTCAAATTACTATTTTAGTATTAGCAGTGGGGGGGTAGTATTAAATCCATACACTGGCTTTATGATATCATTAATTCCACACTGATAATCTTCCTCACTGTTATTACTGGAACCTAAGTAACTATCCATGGGAGTTTATAATCAATAGTACATTTGCCAGGCCAGAGAAACATACACACCCCTCCAGGATTTTGTTTCTTGTTTTCCTTGTTCATTTCATAAAATGTTTGTTCCCAGATGACACAAAAGATGTTCTGTTTTTACAAATGTTTCTGTTTTCCTTGGGCAATACAGTCTTTCCTATGATTAAAAAAAAGGCTAAAGTCCTTGGGTTCAACCATGCATTTGCCCTAGACTGTAGGAAGGCTGCCCAGAGGCCCACTCCACAACAGCCAGCTAAATCCACCTTAATCCACACTGGACATCACCCATCTTCTTTGGGTGATAGCACTGATGGAAGAGATTAACCAAGTGCTACAGCACAAACCAGCTGCAGCTCCCTTAGTGCCCTGTGGGTACATTCAAATCCCCAGCAAAGTACAGCACTGCCTTATAGAAAGCCTGTCCAAAGACTCCAGCATCGAGCAGGAATTTATGAGTACAAGAGCCTCTCAGCCTTTGTAGACAATTGTTGATGAGCATTAGAGCAAAATAGAGCAGCAAAGATGACCTGCAGCAACAGCAACATCCCTGGTCCACCATGGAAGAGGAAATCCAAAGACTGAGGGAACTTGCTATTCTAGATAACATCTCTGCAACTAACAGACCAGACTTCAGAGACCCTGATGATGATCAATGCATGGATCAGATGTGGAAAGGTTTTCAAACACACACTATTAAGGATTTATTCCTTACAGTTTATAGAATACAAGAATTTACCAAAAACATTCCAAATTCTATGAATGGAGTATAAAATGTGTGTATATATATATATATATATATACATATATATACACACAAAAAAATGCTAAAAAATTTTAGACATTAATCCTCAAAGAGGTTGAGAGCTTTTAGGAAC
>JAOEGS010014135.1:0-37204 GCA_025447755.1 Corythornis vintsioides
TGCTCCTTGTCCTGTTGCTGGGCACTGCAGAGCAGAGCCTGGCCCCTTCCATCTGACACCCACCCCTCAGATATTTAATCAAATCCCTTCTCAGCCTTCCCAAGACTAACCAGCCCCAGTTCCTCAGTCTCTCACCATGATGGTCTCTTCAGGGTTAGGGTTTTTGCAGCCCCTTTTGGGTCAGTCTTTTGGTGATGGGACTTTGTCATCCCTGTTGGCCAGATCCTGACACTGGCTGAGGGCTCAGCCCGTGTCCCTGTGAGCACAGAGCCACACACCCTCTCCCTAGAGCAGGCTGAGCTTGCTCTGCTCTGCTAATTCCCTTTCTGCTTCTCCTGCAGCATTCTCCCTCAGGCAGCACTGGAAGAAATCCACAAGTTTGCTGGGAGCTACACCTGCATGAACACTTTCAAAGGCCGAACATAAGGCCTGGTGGTGACAGTGGGGACTGTTCTGCAGGGAGGCCAGCAGAGAATCCTGACAAGACTGTGAATCAGCAGGCTTGGCTTTTAGCCTGTTCATGTGACTTGCACTGCTCTGAGGCAGCACATTTCTTGCAGGTCATATCCATAGTAACATGACCTTTGCACAGGATTGAATGACTAGACTGTGGACCCTTGGAAAGAAAAACAGGACGTGTGAAATGTTTATATGATGCTTAATTCGTTAGAGTTCAATGGTTACATTTACTCCTAGTTTTAAGATGTCATTTTTGCCTTTCCAGTGGCTGTCTGAGCTGAGAGGCAGCACATCACACCCTCTACCTGCTCTATCTCCTCTCTCCAGAGGAAACACAAACTGCTCCTGAGTTCGTTTCAGCTTCTTGAATGGTGAACTTAAAAACTACTTTGAAGAGCTAAAAGTTGTGGACATTTAACAGAAGCTTCCTTCTCTTTCTTCACTTTACATCATGAAGCTGTTCCCAGCTCCCATCAGGGAAGGAGCAAACTGTGGAGCAACATTTTCTTTGTGAAATGCCACCCAGGACTAGTGTGGAGGGCTGGGCCAGGGATGGCTGTCTTACCTGTGAAGGCTGGAGAGAAATGCTCAGCCAGAAGAGCAGGCAGTTGGAATAGTGGGAGATTCTTTCTGTCACTGAACTCATATATGAAATTGAATTCTCTTGCTGAATGTTGTTGTTCATTTATGATAAAAAAAAAATATATATATTTAGCATTAATCCCAGATTGCCACGCACGTAGGCAGCATCACACTGGGGATGGACTGAGTGCAGAACTCCAACTAGAGCCTGCTTGTACAAACATGCATTCACTGACACAATCCATGCAGAGGAAATCCATTGTATCAATCTGCACAGTGAAGTCAGTGGAATAACACTCTAAAAATAGAAGAGACAGCACTGTAGTGCTCATGAAATGTGAAGTTGGGAAGCACAGACAGCAAAGACCTGATTAAATGCACATTGAATTCAACTGGGAATATACACCCCTTGTTTTTTAGGGGCATTGAATCAGGCACTGGTCAGCCAAAAGTGATAAATGCTGCTTGGACTGAGATGCCAGAAGCAGCTAGACTTTATTTATTTTTGTAATGATATATTCTCTTTGACAGCCTAGTAAGAGCAGCTCTGCATTCCTATGCCAGATGCAGGGTGCAGCTCTAGGCAGAGTAATGTAGCTGAGACATTATTTGGAACTCTACTAAAAAAGGAATTAATATAATTACAAGAAAGTAGCAAACCTAACTGGAGAAGACCTGAGTGAAGCACCTCAAGGAAGGCCACGTGGTTCAAATGAAGGAGTGAATTTAGGGCTCCTGAGTTGAATTTTGAGCTTTTCCTTAGATCTCCTGTGTGACCTGAGGCAAACTGCATCATTTCAAGGTGCCCCCTGACCTGCAAAGCAGATATTTCCTGTGTTTCCCTACCTCAAAAGCTGTCAGCCTCACTACCTAAGTGTTGGTCAAGTTCACATGGAACTTGCTTTAGAAAAAGCAGTATTTGTTCAGAAATTTAGAAGAAGAAAAAAACAACATATGCCAAAATGTATTAATTTCCTGAAAGAGATCAGAAAAGCTGTGAGCTGTGTTTGCAAAACTCCTCTGGTTCTGCCCAGCAGAAGGGAGAGCAGCTAAGGGGCACTGCTGTGCCAGTTGACATCTGAAGGTCTGAACCTTCCTGCTCATCAGTAGCTGTGGCTCTTCCAGCAGCTGGAGGAGGCTGTTGCCAGCAGGGGCCCTGCTGCCTGTGAGGGTTCTGGGGCAGCTCCCCTCACTGGGGCAGGGCTTCCCTTCTGGGAGCACTGTGCCAGCCTGGCAAAGCTTGCTAACAGTGCAGCTTCAATTCCAAGGTGTCTGAGGCTCTCTGGAGAGGATGAAAAGAAACTCTGATCTCAGTGATTTTGATGCCCACCCTAACAGATGCTTTCAGCTTTTCCCTGGTCAATTTTTGGAGAAGAAACTCAGTTCCTTGCAAACAGGAGTGCCGTGAGGGGAGCACCAGGATCTGCCAAGAGTGCTGAAGGTACCACAGTTACCAAGGGCTACATGGGAGAGGAAGGGATGATGCCAGGTGATGCCCTCTGCAGGCTAATCCTTTCCAGCTTGTCACCACCCCAGTCGGGGGGCACGCCAGGCTTGTAGCTGCATGGCAAAGAGAGCTGGTGGGGGAGGAGGGCACCCTGCAGTGCCCCCCTTACCTTAAACCTTTGTGCTGAGCTTATTTCATCGATGCCAACCTGCTGCAAAAGCCAGGTCCAAACGACCACATTGCAATGACATCCCCCCAAAAGAAAGAGCAATCTGCTCTTTCCCTGCCCTGCAGAGCTGCTCTCCCATGCCAAGTGCTGTCGATTTCTTTCTGAGGAATATAAACAAGTCAGAACACAGCCGAGGCTCTCAGCCTCTCGCTCCCAGCCACAGCCACAAACTTCCCTCTCTCCTTCCCTCAGGGTCTCTGGGCGGCCAGCAGGTCAAATAGCAGTCACAGTGGGGGAGAGGTATGCAGCAAACAGAAAATAATGAGGAAAACATTGACTTTGCTTCTCAGATAGGAAGGAGGAGCTGGGGAAGAGAGTTTCTCCTCTTGTGTTTCTCCTCCTGGGAGTGTTTCTCTTGGGAGTGCTGCAGGACAGACTGCTCTCCATCCAGGCAGCCACTCGCTGAGTTGGATGGAGGCATCTGAAGGGTTTTGGGGTGTTTGGATTTTATGGAAGGGCTCCCCTGGAATGCCTGCTGAGCTCTCCTGTCCCTTTGCACATAAGGTTAGTGTTGGGTAATCTGAAAGTGCTGCAAATGTGGCCAGGCTTTGCTGCAGCCTAAGGCCTTCTCAAAGGAATTTCCGCCCTTTGACTTATTTGAATTTTGGTTTTCCCTGCTCTCTCCACTGCCTCCTGCTTTCCACTGCACAACTATTTTGGGTTGGGTTTTTTTTTTTCCCCCTTCTGTTTTCCTATGTCATTACTGCACTTTTCAGTGCCACCATATTGAAGCCAGATGTCATGCAAAAGAGTCTGGAGTGACTCGAAATCGGGGTATATATTTATTATCCTGCCTACGTGAAGTTGGGAGAGGTCACAGAAGTTTCATATGAAATTAAGAAATTAGCTTTACTTGTGCCCATCTATGAAGAAGCAGAAGACCTCTTATTATTGTTGGGTTTTTTTTTCTATAAAGGAGATTGCTGCTGTTTAAAGTTTGAATGAGCTGCTTTGGGACGTGTTCTCCTGACATAAAAAGACCCAGTTTAAATGGGGGGATTTTCCAGTTCCAGGTGTTTTCAGAGGCTGGTGTTTGTACCAAGTAATTCTGAGAATGGACGAGGCAGGGCAGGGAGAGGAGGAGCCCTTGGTAAGCAAATCTGATTCCTCGTGTTCAATATTTAATGATGTGTTTTGTTTTTTGATGAGGAAAAAAAAAATAAAAGCCCTGTTTTGTCACACACCCCTGAACTTTAAAAAGCTCCTTCCAGCCATTTCTTTCCTGATGGCATGTTCTTAACAGGAGGAAGGGAAGGAGTGAGCCCTGTACCCACTCTTCCACTGCTCTGTTGGGGTTCAGGAGGGGCAGAGTCCATCCCTGTAGCCCTCTAAACTCCACTGAAAGTGCCTGGGCCAGCAACTGGTGTTTGCAAAGAGCAACTTGTACTTTCCTGTGATGTGTTAATTAGCGTGGGTGGATGTGATCAGATCGAGTCTTGCAAGCCTTTCAGACAACTCCCTGAACACTCCCACCTTCAGATATGAGCAGATAGCTCTGCACTTGCCAGAGCTCATAACCCCCCAGTAACAGACTGGGCAAGCAGAGCATCAGTGGGTGAGTTTCTGTCAAAGGAACACATCTGTTCCTAGCAGCCACTAACCCAGCCCAGTGTTGGCCTCCAGCTGAAATGCAACTGTTGAGAAGAGAATACAGGGTGACCTTGCAGCACCTGTTTGGTTTTGATTTCTTCATGTAGCTTTAATAATTTGGGTGTCAGCCACTTTTTTTTTTTTTTGCTTTTAGACCAGCACTTGTTTGTGAGTTTTGGGGTTAAAGCAAGAATTTGTCAAATGTCATCTTTTGAATTTGTCACTAACCAACCAACAGCCCTGAGAATCAGAATGTTCTGCACTGTCTTGGGAGCCCCTGACCCTCTGGTGCTAAGGTAATTCAACCTGGTGTTGCTTCTTAGCCTGCCAGAGTTTGGAGCCTGAGCTAAACCTGTCAGTCACTGTCAGCAGTGACACCTCCAGTGACCAGAATCCTCTTTGTTCAAGTGCTTTCTGAAGGAGATTCTGAGATGTGAATAGTGCCAGGCACCTCTCACAGATTTCAGCAAGTAACTTGCAAAAGGACATGAAGAAAAGCAGAACTTCACCTTCTCCCTGCTGCTCATTCTCTTCCATCCAGTCACTTTCCTGACTGATAAACCACCTCTTCCCTCCCTCAGTACCTTCCTTCAGTGCCTTCAGGGAGCTGACAGCTTCACCAGGAGCAGCCCTTTCTGTGTTCTTGAGGGGTCAGATCAGCAAGGTGATGGCTTGAGACAAGCCCAGGCTGTCTTGATGAGGCTGAGGTGCCCCATCCTGCAGATGGATGCAGGACAGAGTGTTGCCAGTACCATAGAAGGCAGTGAGTCCAGTTCCCCTTGCTCCTCTCACTGTTTTTTTAAGCATAAGCCCCTCTTCTGTTTCTGTCACAGATCACTGAAGCTGGTGCTTTGGCAGAAACACTGATCTAGCCCACGTGGGCTGGGTGCTACAGAAAGATGTGGACCTCTGAGGGGACAGTTTCTATCTTCATACCTCCCCATAGTCTGAATTTACTAGATCCTTATGGTCACCTTTGCCATGGGCATCATGAAGTACTGATGCAAAAAAAAAAAGAGAATATCAAAGCAAATGTATAAGCTGATTTTTCTGCATACATCTAGAACAGTTCATGTGAGTGAGTGAAGAGTAAGTGTATGAGACAACAAGAGGATGGATGCACTCTTGGGGGGAGTGTGGTGGCCCTAAACAGAGGTGAGATGCCACCTTATCCCCCTGTATTTCTAGAACAGTAGAGGCCTGTGGTCCCCATCCAACACCCAGCCTATAACAGAAGTGTGCTGCTTCTCCTGCTCCCTCCCATGGGTCACCATGCCCTAACAAGCAGCCCATTATGTTGTGTGCTGGCTCAAAACACCTCAATAAGCCAGTTGCTGTTTGCTGGCTCTTAGTTGTTTTTTTTTTTTGAGGAAGGGAAAGCAACCTGTGCTTGTAAAGACCAGGAAGGTCAGTTTGACTCACCACTCACTTTTTCCTAGCCAGCTACAAAGGCCATCCCTCATGCCAAGGTATTTATTACAAGGACATGTGGTTCTCTGGCTTGTGTTGGGAATTGTCCTGACCCAGTGCTACATTCAGGTTCTTGTACAAAGCATTCTTTCTTCTTGTTTTATTTGGATTTTATTTACCTGAAAGCATTACCTCTGTATGGTAAAGGCTTTTCACAGTCAGGCATCCCACATAGGAAATTTCCCTGTCCATGTTTATCAAATAAGGCCACAAAAGCAAAGAGCTGCTGTTTGACACCTTCTCCAGGCACCTTCCTCCCCAAGCCAAGTGGAGTTAATGTAGAGGAGCACATGAAAATATCCTTGGCCAGATGAAAAGATGAGGTGACACGTGTCAGTACAAAACCAAGTGCTGCAGCCAAGTCTCTAGTTGCCCTTAGGTGCCTGGGAATTGCCTGCATGAGTCTCAGAACTCCTGCCTTAAGCATGACCCCTGTCTAGTTGCTTCTCTTGAACCATCATATGCAAACACCTCAACTGAAATGCTTCTTCATCCTCCTTTTTCAGCACTGGGCACTTGGGAGTGGAGCCACCAGCTGCTGCTTCTGCTCTGGGCATTGCTCTTGATCCACTGAGCATTCCCAGACACCCTCCTGGCACATCATGGTATTATCTGTAGCTGTAAGAGCAATTCATTCCTTCAGTGCCTTTATGCTGAGGGAGGACAATATATATAGGAAATAAATGCAGGGAAAAGAGCAATTGCTGGAATATTTTGGCTCTGTGAAAAATGCTGTCCTATGGAATAAGGCTTTGTAACAAAAAGGGCTCATCTCAGAAGAATGTCAAAGGAAGATGGAAATGTCATAATGGAAAACAAGTGATATCTGAACAGAGAGTTCCTCCCCCTGGAGCCTGCTGGGAATGCTGATTTTGTGCAGATGGGCCAGAGTGGGGTCCTTGTACCCCCTGCAGCTTTGCCTAGTACAGGTAATGGCAGCAGTAACAGGCTCATTGTCTCTGCTCCCTCAGCTGTTTAAAAAGCACAAAATAAGTGCTTTAAAAATATATATATATATCCATGAGACAATAAAGCAATTATTTGGTTCAGAGTCAGCCTTAGAGAATGGAGAAGACTCTCTCAGGTATCAGAAAGAGAAGCCACAGCATCTCCTGGCTGATCCTTGAGATCTCAGGCCAGATTTCCCCTTCTTAATAATAAATAAAGTGGGAAGAATGTCATTGACTGAAATCAGCAACAGGATTACACAGAATCACTAATCAGTTTGTTCAAGAAAACAAGCAAGAAAACACCTTGTGATCTCTTCTGGCCTCCCATCAGGGCTGCAAATTCAAGGAGAATACTTTTGGAGATGTGGACAAAAGCCAGTAGAGACATCAGGAGCACTATGGTGTGTGCTCCAGTGGCTGAATAGTCCTTAACTTCCCAGATTGTGTTCTGGAATATTCAGCATTCATGATCTGACACGTTTCATCTGACTGCTACTGCAAAAAGCCCTTCTTCACCCACATCAGCTATTGTAACACTCTTCAACCCCAAACCACATTCAGCTTCTCTGTCATCCCCTTGGCATAGCTGAGGTTTAACGAGCGTGTTAATCAAATGAAATACAGCCTTGAATGTCTTGAGGGGGGATCTGATGCAGAAAAAGAATGACTAATAAAAATAATAAAAAAAAAAGTTGCTGTCCTGCAGCAGCAGTTGCCACATACATCGAAAACCAAAGGAGTTGTGTACAAACAACTGTGTTTAATCTTTCAGTGCAGTGCTCTGCTGCCATTGTCAGAGGATTGCAGCACTGAGCCTTCTGACCTCCCTGTGACTCTTCTGCAGAGTCAAGGCATCTTCATTCCAGCTGTAAGACCAGGTTTCCTGACACACGTCCCCTCTGTTAAACAAATTTTCTTATAAAACCTATGCATTTGGGTTTTTTTTTTTTACTCAAACACTCCTCACAGCTCTCATTCCCTACACCAATCAAGAAAATAACCCGAATTTTCAGGTTATTTCAGAGTATTTCAGACTCTGAAGCCCAGTATTGATTGTACTGGGTCTGACTGGTGCTTTTTGGCTGGAGACGTCAGGGTTCCTGCAGTGCACTCTGGGAGGTAGTGCTGCAATCTTCAGTATTTCCCTTTGAAAACCTCTTTTTATATCATTGCTTGGATTTGCTGATGGCTCCTAAGAGCACACAGCAGAGGAAGGCACAGTCTGTCTGTCTGGGCAGAGGAAGGCACAGTTTGTCTGTCTGTCTGGGCAGAGGAAGGCACAGTCTGTCTGTCTGGGCAGAGGAAGGCACAGTTTGTCTGTCTGTCTGGGCAGAGGAAGGCACAGTCTGTCTGTCTGTCTGGGCAGAGGAAGGCACAGTCTGGGCAGAGGAAGGCACAGTTTTTCTGTCTGTCTGGGCAGAGGAAGGTGCAGTCTGTCTGTCTGGGCAGAGGAAGGTGCAGTCTGTCTATCTGGGCAGAGGAAGGTGCAGTCTGTCTGTCTGTCTGGGCAGAGGAAGGCACAGCCTGTCTGTCTGTCTGGGCAGAGGAAGGCACAGCCTGTCTGTCTGTCTGGGCAGAAGAAGGCAGTCTCTGTCTTCTCAAGGAACCGAGCTCTTGCAAATGAACTCTCAGAGAAGCCCTTTTGAATGAGCCACAGGAGCCATGCTGAGTTTATTTCAGTTGGGTTTATTTTAGTTTGGTCTGATATTTGCTGATCCCTTCATTTTTGTCATCATTTTGGCTGTCTCTTCCAGTTGTTCCTGTTGGGGAGGACTGTGTTTTGAGAGGTTCTGAGCCAGAATGCTGTGCACGCAGATTATTTCTCCCTGCACCTTGCCTTCAGGCAGCCTCACCTGTGCACACCCCTGTCCACACCTCCCTGGGCACCCCACATCTGAGATCAGCATCTCTGGAGACCTGCCCGGGCTGAGCACCCACAGGGAGGGACCATGGGGTGGTGGTTGGCCAGGGCATCACCCCGTGGGCAAAGGGGGAATCCTGAGCTAAGAGTCAAGCAAGGAAGGAGGGAAGGGTGGCTGAAGTGGGCAGGATATGCAAGGCAAGTCCAGGGTTGGGTTTAGGTGGGACAGCCCAGGCTTTCTGGGATAAAACCCTGAGCTGTAGATCTACTGGTGTTCAGAGAGCAGTACTGAAGCAGAAAACAAGTGGGCAGGAAAACACATCAACCCTTCCCATCTGAAACTCCTAGTGATCTTCACTATAACTGGAAGTGCTGTTCTCCATGGGCAAGTCTCCCTAGAAAATTAGATTTCATTGGATTGTTTTTAAATAGACTTCTTTCAGATTTTCATTATCAAACACTCTATGCACTCATGGTTCTGTGCCAATGATTTGCAAGCTCTGCACCACAACCATCACTTTGAGTGCTTGCCATGAATGAATGTAGCTTTCCTGTGGAACTGGCCATCCCAGTCACACGGTGGCTTTGCTTTCCCCTGTCTGGATGGCTTCCAATCCCACAGAAAGCTTTCTAGGGGCTCCAGTCTGTCTGATGATGACTGTGAGATGGCTTCTGGCAAGGCTCTTAATGCAAATGCCTACTTCAGTGTGTTCTCATCACATATTCCAACCTTGAGATCAAAAACTCACTGGAGATAATGTCAAAAAAGCATTTGCCTAATAGCAGAAAATTATCAAGAGTTTGGTTTTGTTTCTTTGACTGGATTCACCCTTCAGGTCGTCAAGGAAATGTAAAAAAAAACCCAAATAAATCGTACTATGCTGATGCTGGAAATAGTTAATTAATGTAACAGTGACCTCCTGACATCAGGGCAGGGCAAAGCTCCACACGAGGAGGATGGCATGGGGATTTGGGGGATTTGTTTTGCTGCACACTCACTCCTGGCTCACTGAAGAAAACAAAAGCACAAGTGGAATGAAGTTGTGCTGCCACTTAGATTGGGAAGGTCAGCGACTGTGGGCCAAGAGCAGAGTGTCTGAAGGGCCTGAGAACAGGGGTGCCTTAGCAGGAGGCTGTGGGTGCTGCTGGGTGTGATTCCATGCTCCTGATGGACGTGTTCTCCCTCTTCACTCTGACTCTGGGATATAAACCCAGTCTCTTGGCACACACTGGGTCCTACTGGAGTATTTTGATGTCTGTTAACAGGGCAAGGGCATAGGAACAGACCCAGGTGGGGTTGGAAAGTCTCCAGAGCAGGAGACTCCACAGCCTCTCTGGGCAGCCTGTGCCAGGCTCTGGCACCCTCCCAGGGAAGAAGTTTATCCTCATGTTGAGTGGAACCTCCTCTGCTCCAGTTTGTCCCCATTGCTCCTTGTCCTGTTGCTGGGCACTGCAGAACAGAGCCTGGCCCCTTCCATCTGACACCCACCCCTCAGCTATTTCCAGACATACTTGACCAGGTAGATTCCCTGACAGATCCCTCAAAACACCACAGCTGCCCCATTTTGGTGCCTTAAAGCAAGTCTTGAGATCCTGGCCCTTCAGCTGCTCCCTGGTAACTCCCAAGGTGTGTTTGAAGGGGGAGAAGATCCACTGTGTGGAACTGGCCAAGGAACTCAGAGGCTCTGAGGATTTCATCACAGGAATGATCCCTTGGGGGCACTTGTGATGGGTTTTCCCCCAGAGCTTTCAGCAAGCATGGTCTTTGTTTGCATTTTTCTGTGCTATGTGTTTACTGTTAATTTCTGCTGCACACACTGTGAGAAATGAAGCCATTCTGTTGGTATTTCTTTTTTTTTTTTTTTTAGCTCCCCTTTCTCCTGCTTTCATCCTTTTTCACTCCCCCTTCAAAATCCTTACAATTCCTTTCGTTATTTGATGTTAACAGGACAAAAGGAAGAAACACTTGAAAGAAGATACAAGCTGTGTTTCTGTTTTACTTTGGAGCTGCTGTGGTAACTGAATACCAGGCTGCAAGGTCAAAAAAAAAAAAAAAAAAGAAAGAAAAAGAAAAAGAAGAAAAAAAAAGAAAGAGAACCTCAACGCTCAAGCCACAGGTTGCGTTGCCCATTGTAAAGCAATTTTCAGCCCACATGTCTAAAGAGCATAACAGTTGCTCTGTAAATCTCCGAGTGTTTCATATAGTTTCCTTGTCATGTGGCCATTAAGTTTTATAACCTTTATATTTCAAGCGCAACAACGGCCGCAGATTCCTTCTAAATGTCCTAATGGCTTCCACATGTTTGCTACGTTTCAGCTTTGGGTTGCTCAGTAGGTAGCGAAGCCGCCCGTGGGACGGTTGGTCTTGGCCGCGGAGCTCGGCCTCTGCCTGCCCGGGGGAGAAACTCCCGCTCCTGCTCCTGCCTGAGGTGCCTTCTGAGGTGGATCCCTGTGGCCTGCCTGAGGTGCCTCCTGAGGTGGATCCCTGTGGCCTGCCTGAGGTGCCTCCTGAGGTGGATCCCTGTGGCCTGCCCAAGGTGGCTGCCTGAGGTGGATCCCTGTGGCCTGCCTGAGGTGGCTGCCTGTGTCCTGCCCAAGGTGGATCCCTGTGGCCTGCCCAAGGTGGCTGCCTGAGGTGGATCCCTGTGTCCTGCCTGAGGTGGATCCCTGTGTCCTGCCCAAGGTGGATCCCTGTGTCCTGCCCAAGGTGGATCCCTGTGTCCTGCCCAAGGTGGATCTCTGTGTCCTGCCCGAGGTGGATCCCCATGGCCTGCCCAAGGTGAATCCCTGTGGTCTGCCCAAGGTGGATCCCCGTGGCATGCCCAAGGTGGATCCCTGTGTCCTGCCCAAGGTGGCTGCCTGAGGTGGCTCCCCATGGCCTGCCTGAGTTGCCTGCCTGAGGTGGATCCCCATGACCTGCCCAAGGTGACTCCCCATGGTCTGCTCAAGGTGGCTCCCCATGGCCTGCCCAAGGTGGCTCCCCATGGCCTGCCCAAGGTGGCTGCCTGAGGTGGCTCCCCACAGGCTCCCTCTGGTCCCCAGGCAGCCGGTAACGGGCAGCAAACACCATTAACAGCCATGGTAGAGGGTGGGGGGCTCTGACAGCCTGAAGGCCACGGAACTTTCCAGAGAGGCGAGGTGAGAGGAAAGGGCAGGTTGGTTTTGGAGGGAGGTTGTGGGCAAAATAACCCAACAATCTACCCCCAGACTGGAGAAGAGAGGGCAGCTGGTGCCCTCACTGAGAAGGGGAATCCCACCTCAGCCTGGTGTTGTGGGGAAGGGGGTCCCACCTCAGACCGGTGCCATGGAGAGGGGGGATGCAGCCATGGGTGGGTGGGGGGCACAAGCTGGGTGAGGATGAAGGTTCCTGGCAGGCTGAGAGCAGCCCTTGCTGCTGGGGAAGGAGCAGGGTGAATGCTGGGTGCTGGTTACTGGCATGGGAAGGAGCAGGATGAATGCTGGGTGCTGGTTACTGGCATAGGGAGGTGTTGTGAGCACCATGACAGGTCACCTTGCCTGCTGCAGGTGAGGCCAGTGACCCAGTGATCAGGGCCAGCCCCCCTCTGCAGTAGGGCTTTCAGGTGAGCATCATTGGACTCAGGTGGAGCCATTTTCATCTCCTGTCTTTACCTCAGTCTGGCTTTAGTTGTGGCATTCCCAGTAAGCAGCCTGCTCTGTCAGGGTGAGCTCTGCTGGGGGAGTTAATCCAGACACAGCCTCATCACAGAGACAAGGTGCATTGAACCCAAATTCCCTGGAAGTGGAGGGTTTATGTGGATGTGTCAGCAATTGTGGGGGAGGATTTCTCCTCTGGCTTCTGGAATCAGAAGGAATAAGAGGATCTGCCACAGAGACTGACCAACGTGCTGAGGTTCTTTTTCTTGCCCTTTTGGGTTCCATAAAGTATGGATTTTTGGGGGGGAGAGGGGTGGATGTGTTGGGTTTTGTTTGCTGCTTTTTCTTCTTTCTTCTTCCCCCCCACAAACAGCAGAAGCCTTTCAGTCAGCTAAGCTGCAAAGAGGACCTTGTTTTCCTTTGAAGCTCAACCTGTTAATTGTCCTGCTCTATGTTGTAATTTCTCAAGTGAAAGCTGTTTCTGAAGGGCTGGGTTTTCACGAGCTCTTTTCTGCTCTTGGCAAACAGGATTTTTTTGGGGGGGAGGCTGTAATGATTAAAATTGCTGTGTGTAAGGGCATTTTTTTTTTTTTTTTTTTAGGGTTTTTTTAATGAGGTGATTCTTAAACCACAAGTTGTAAACGATTGGAGCTGCATTTTAGTTCAGCTTGCCTTTGATTTCCCCGTGCTGTTATGGTGTCTTTTGAAGTACCTTTGCTTTTCTGTGTGGTGGCTGGAAAGACCAAACAACTGGGATATGATTTTGTGCATTGTCTTTGACATCTGCTCTATCAATCCTGTGCCTTTTTACCTGTCTGAATAGTTCCAGCAGATTTGAAGAGGTGTTAAAATCTCTCACAAAGGCTTTGAGAGTTCCCATGAAGAATTGGTGGAAATTACTGGTTTTTATTTTAATAATTTAATTATCTTAATGGTGGGTGTCTGTGCTGGGCTTGCTGTTGAGAAACACAGATCCTGGCTTCTGGGCAAGGTGGTGTCTGCACTCTGTTCTCTAGGTAGCAGCTTGCAGTTTGATGTCTTCCTGACAGCTTTGCTTGGCTCTTCTTGGCAATTTTCATGCCTTGAAAGTATGCAGGGGTTAGGTGGAGGATGCTGGATCACAGCCTTTGATAAGGGCCTGGGATTCCATTAGTGACAAGGACTCTTTGTTGCAAACTGGTCTTTTGCTAACCTTGGGGTGGGAGTGCTGAGGCTTGAAATGGATGGTGTCAGTAAATTAGTGACTGCATCAGAACTGCTCCAGTCTGTGCTGCTGCCAGACAAATGAAGCCATGTGTCAAGGAGAGGTCATCTGATGATCCTGAGAAGCCAGTTTCATATTATTCTTAGACCACAAGGAATTTCCAGTTACAGTAAAGCTGTCAGGCTGTGTCTGCCCCCCTCCCTCCACCAGTCAGTGGGACAGCCAGAGAACAGGGGTGGAGCTCTGGGGCACTGTGATGAGATTATAAAGAAGAAGCAGCCACTTGTGACAGATTCTCCAGCAGCCTTAGGAGTTTCTACAGGAGCTAAAGGTGCATCAAAGCAGTGGAGCAGCTCCGAGGTCCTTTGCCAAGTCAAAGAGCATCATGAAATGGAGGTTTCCATTTATTCTTTTCACCTAGCAGAGCTTGTCACATCCTGACTGCCCATCTTGCCCGGGCAGAGTGCCAGCAGGAGGCTGGAAAGGTGTGTTGATTCTTGGGAGGCCAAGATTAAAGATGAAAGAGCTGCTCAGTGGAGCAGCGAGAGCACCCAGGGCTTTGGTTTGCTGCTGATGTGGCCAGTCATGGAGAAGGCCACCAAACATGTTTTGTGTTGCCCCAGAGGGTGCTGGGCACAGTCCTGAGCCCAGCAGGAGGAGGAAAAGCTGCCAGCAATGTGTGTTCTAGGGCAGTGTTTTCCAGCAGTTTGCATCACCTCAGGGGAGCTCTGACGTCCTGGATCAAGAGGTGGCCCTGAGTGTTTTCTAGGAGGAGGATCCAGGGCCCTGCTGCTGCTGCTGCCTGCATCACCCTTTGGGGTGCTCTGCACACAAGTTTTGGGCAGAGGGGAGGCTGTGAGGGGTGGCTGTGTCCCTGCAAGGGGTGTCTGTCCATGCTGAGTGTCCCTTGAAGGGGTGTCTGTCCATGCTGGGTGTCCCAGCAAGGGCAGTGGCTCATCAGATTCTGAGCAGAACCTTTTCTGTGTCCTGCAGGATCAGCAGCTCATGGAGATGCAAAGACCCATGGATCAGGGGATCCTGCATGCAGGGAGCAGCAATGGCACATCTCACCACCCCAGCCTTTCCTTCACTCCCTTGGTGAGATCTGAGGGGAGCAAAACCACCTAAAGTCCCCCTGCCTGTCTCTGTGCTGCTGCAGCCACTACTCTGAGTTCGAGGTGTCTGCAGTGCTCTAGAGAGGACCCTGAGCTCCAGAAAGATGTGGGGACAGAGTGGAGTCCCCTTTCCAAGGGCTGCCAAAGTGGCTCAGGGAGCCACCCTCAGGTACCTTGGGAAGGTGGCACAGGGAGAGGGGTGGAGGTGCCCCACGGGTGCCACCCAGCCTCGGGGATACCCGTGAGCTCAGAAACCACAGCAGGCAGCACTGCTGACTGCAGAGCTCTGCTGTTTGCTGCTGAGGGTGATGAGGCCTGGTGAAGTGCAGAGCAGAAATCCCTGTTATCTCTGCAGAGCAAGGGCCCTGCTCTGTGCTTGGCCCTCTGGCCCAGCCCCCGCTGCAGGGTCAGGGAGAAGGGAATAAGAGGCGGTGTCTTTGGCTGACACCAACCCGCTGGGGAGGGATGAGAGGAAGGGGGTCTTGGGGGCTGGGTTCAGAGCAAGGTTAGCCAAATATTGGATAAATTAAGCAAGAGAAACAGACAGCTCAGCTTGCAGTGAACTTTTCACCCAGCTAACCTGTTCCTCACCCTGCACTGCACAGGTGGAGGACAACTCCAGGAGAGCACAACCCATTCTCTCCCTGCCTCTCTATTTTTTTTGGTAATTATTTTTAAGGGAGAGCAGGAGCTGAACAGGGTTTGATTTGCTGCTTGGAGTCCAAGAAATATTGTCTAGAAAGAGGACCAATAATTTCTAGTCATAGAGGATCAGGAAGAGATTCCATCCTGGAGAGCATGAGGAACAAATGAATGTCTACAGAGGGATGGTGAGAGCTTCTTTGTGGGAAAACACAAGTCTGGTGGGAATTCAGAGAAATATAAACACCAAAATTCACTGACTTTTTATCTGCATTTGCAGTGCAAGTAAATGCAGAGAATTGCTGACAGATGTTCTAAAGCCACAGCAATAAGGTAACCACTGAACTTGCTTTTTGTCTTGGTTAATAATAATATGTTGGTAACTAAACAGGGTGCACTGGGGCACCTCATTCATCTAAAGAGCTGCACTGTGGAACCAAGAGCTCAGCTTGTTCTGTTCCCCTTTCCCAACTCCCCACTGCCTCCTTGCCCAGGAAAGTGCCAAGGCCATGAAGGTTACTGGTTTTTGGAGTAGCTGGTCCCCACACTCAGGGTGTGGTGGTGAGGCTGGAGTTTCTGACAGGCTGCTGTAGATAATTTTTCCTTTCTGTGGTGTGGCAGCCTCGTTGGAGGTTGATACCTGGGGAGGCACTTTGTGGGTAGGGAGGGTCTGAAACCAAGATCTAATGCACAGTATTTCCAGCAGTTAAGTCCTGTATTTTTTCTGCTTAAATCCCATAAAAACAGGGGTCCTTGCAAAGCCTCCCTTAAAGGAACTGTCCCCTGTGGAGAGCTGCCAGGTGGAGCTCTGGCTGAAGTGGGAGAGCATTGTCTAAAGGTGGAGATAATCCACCTGGGAGCCTTCCTGGAGCAGTGGAGATCTCCAGCTTTGCCTCCTGCTCTGCTCAGCACAGGGGTGATTTCCACTCCCCATCTGGGATCTGGGAAGGAGTTCAAGTTCTTCTGGAGCTACTTGTGAATGTCTGTTCACCCAGAGCTCCTCTGCCAGGTTTGTCAGGTGAGCTCCTGCAAAGCAGCATCTCCCTTGGTGTCCCCTGGGTGCTGAGGCAGGAGCACATTGGCGTGGGGGTGTGGGGAAGGTGTGGAGCAGGGGAATATGAACTGTGCTGAGCTTGCCACTGAGCTCCTCAGCTTGCCTGTTGCTGGTGCCACTAGTTGGTTATCAGGCTGTTTTCTTGTCATGCAGTGGGTAAAAAAGATGAAAGAAGTGGCTGAAATCTGCACAAGGCAGAACTGCTCTCTGCTGCCCCTTCCCCTGCAACGACAGCAGCTCCCTGAAGGGTTGGTGAGCCCAGGCAGAGTGGATTCTCCTCAGACTCCTTCGGTTGGTTTGGTTGCCCGGTTTGGGTTTTGTTTCATTGTCCTGGTTTGGTTTTGTTCCCCTGGGATGGTTCTGGGTGGATAACTTTACAACCTGCAGTTAGCAATGCAAATACCACCCCTGGGGAGGGGATGGGGCAAAGACAAGTTCAGTGGTCCTCAGATAAGCAAGACCACTCCTCTTCCAGCAGATTCAGCAGAGCTCTGAGGGACATCCTCATCTTCCCAAAGACAGGTTTGCACAGGCAGATGGGAGCTGCACGAGGTTCAGCTCTGGCAGAGCTTGGAGCCCTGTCCTCAGCACATCTCCTGCTTGGCTGTGCCACTGGCAGGCTGGGTCAGAGCTGGCTGAGCAACACACCTGCAGGCAGTGCTGGGGTGCTCAGAGCTGCAGACTGGATGCTCCAGAGGAGTTCTAGAAAGAACTGGGCTAGTTCCACAGCAATGACCCCCCCTCCCTCTGCTGCTGCTCTTCCAGTTTCTCCTCAGGATTGTTTCTTCCCTTGCACATACAGGTCTTCAGCTCACAAGGGCTGTTTCTCCAGCACCAGGAGCTGACATCTGGGTCAGGCAGTGACCTTGTTGCCAGGGTGAGCAGGAAGCTGCTGTTGGGAACAGCTGTGTGGTCTTCAAGCAGCTCCTCAGTTGGGCCACGTTGCCCTGTCCTGTTCTTCCCATTTTCTATCCCTGGTCTCACCTGTCCAAGCCCCTTCCACATCTCTGGTCTCATTTCTTTCACCTTCCTCATTCTCAGATGTTTCTTCTGGCAGAAACACTTGATTTTGGCCTGAGTTAGATGGCTCTAGAGTGTCAGAGATGGAAAAGGGTGAGGCTGGATCAGTGAACTATTTCAGAACACATTGACATAGGGCAGCTGATGTTCAAAAACTGATTTTAGAGGAATTTTTGGCTGTGCCAAGACTGTCTCCTACAAGGCCTAAAAGAAACTGAGACCTCTGGCCACACAGGCTATGGATCTACAGAGTTTTTCTCCCCAGAGCAGGAGAACAGCATCCACCCTCCCTCCTGTCAGCCCTGTGGTGGGGTGTAAACCTGACTTGGGGGAGCAAGGGAGGAAGAGAAAAGCCTTTTAGTGTTGGGGAGCTCACTTGGTCCCTCTTGCTGGGAGGATTAGGATGGCAACCTCTGGAAATACAGGTGTTCAAAAGAAGTGTGTTCTCCCAGGATTTGAGATGAGGGGTTGATTTCCCAGCCAGTGGCAAGGAGAAGGAAAAGGGATGAGGAATCAGGGCACAGAGACAAAGCAGGTCCTGGAGAACCTCTTCACATGACCAACAACAATTCCCTCTGCCTCTTGGTACTCCCATTTTTTTGAAGGCAAAAAAACCAAACCCCAAACCCCTCTTGTGACTTTCCTATAAAGATATATTAAAGAATGGGATCTAAAGCACAATCCATCCTGAGGATGCCTGGATTCTCTAGCTGGGTTATGGAGATGCTTCTAAGCCATGCAAACAATCCCAGCCTGTGAATTTAGCCCCACATGGCTCTTCTGGAGAGACCTTTGCACAGCAACCTCCTCTGGGGTTGAGCTCCCAGGAAAAGAGCAATCCAGCTGCCCCAGGGAAAAGCAAAGGGACCGACGACCCTCCCCATGCCTGGGGCGAAGCTGGCACCACGGCCCCTCCTTTGCCAGCAGCAGGGTGGGAAGAAAAGCTCGGCAACCTTTGGTACCTTATTTATTAGCACTTCACATCCCCCCCCCACCATACCCCTGGAAAATGAACTTTAGGAGCTGCTGCTGCGAGGGGAAAAGCCGTGAATCAGCAAGTCCATTGTGCTGTGCTGACAGAGAGATACTGTTACAACACACTTCAGCTGCCAGCTTGCCGCAGTCACTCAATCCATCACGGTGGGCTGTTGGATCACAAGGCAGTGAAACTCAGCCTGGCGTGTTATTTTAGTCTTACATGGACTGTGAGATAAACGGGGCATGAACCGGCCCCCTGGCAGGGGGTCGACCCCCAGCGCCCTCATTAAAGTGCCAATCAAAAAGAGTAATGGAAGGGGGAATGGGAAGCTGGCTGCTCCCTCTGCTCTCGGCCACTGCCACCAGCCAAGGGAAACACTCTGCTCTCCTGAGCGGCAGCCAGAGCTCCAGGAGCCACCTCCCCTCGCCTTGTCTCGGGGAGATGCTCTGCCCCGTGCCGTGGAAGCCCCCTGCCCGTGCCTGTGCCTGTGCCTGCCCCTGCCCCTGTGCCTGTGCCTGGGCAGGGAGGGGAGGAAGGCTGGGGAGTGCAGCCCGGGAAAGGTGCTTGGTCTGTGGAAGGTGCAGGTGCTGGGCTGGTGCTGCTCTGCAGGCAGCAGGGCTGTGGTGTCTGGCACACACTGCTCCTGCTTCAGCAGCTGGGGGCAGAAGATGCAGAGAAGCCACTACCTCCTTGTCCTCCTTCTCATCCTCCTCATCCTCCTTCTCATCTTCCTCATCTTCCTCTTTTTCTCCTCCTTCTCATCCTCCTCTTTTTCTCCTTCTCATCCTCCTCCTCCTCCTCTTCTCCTCCTTCTTCACATCTTCCTCCTCCTCCTCTTCTCCTCCTTCTTCACATCTTCTCCTCTTCTCCTCCTTCTTCACATCTTCCTCCTCCTCTTCTTCTTCACATCTTCCTCCTCCTCCTTTCCTCTTCTCCTCCTTCTTCACATCTTCCTCCTCCTCCTTTCCTCTTCTCCTCCTTCTTCACATCTTCCTCCTCCTTCTCATCCTCCTCCTCTTCTTCTCCTTCTCCTCCTCCTCCTTCTTCTCTTCTCCTTCACCTCCTCTTTCTTCTTCTCTTCCTCATCCTTACTCATCCATGCAAGGTGTGAAAAGGGTTCCTGTGCAGGGTGTGGGCTATTCTCTATTTCCCCAGGAGCACAGAGCAGCTAGCCCAGGAGAACCTGCATCTGGGGGTGACTGTCCAGCTAGGGCTGAGGCACCAGTGCTGCTGCCTACTGCAGAGGCTTTAACTGGGACAAATCCTGGCAAGTTCTGCATGTCCTGTGATGCATCTGGGTCCCTGGAGTATAAACACAAGTTCATCTGCACATCAGCTTCCCTCTGGGGTGTGCTTGGGGGAGAAGGTGCTCAGGTAGCTGCTGAAAAGAGGGGAAGGTGGATGGAGGTCTCTGTGTGTTCCATGCTGGAGAGGAGGGAGCTGGGAGTGAGCTGCTACACCTGTCAGCCTCTGCTGACATCTCTGTGCTGATGAACCTGCCTGCTGCTCAGTTTTGCTCCCAACCTTTTATCAGGAGGTAGTTTGGATATTGGTTTGGTTTAAAATATTCTGATTTTTAACAGGTAGGATCATCACTTGCAATTAGTGTCAGGGAAGCAAAAAGTGTAAGTAGTGATGAGTCCTCCTCCTCCTTTGCCCCCTTTTTTCCCCCCTCCTCCTCCTTTGCCCCCCCTTTTTCCCCCCTCCTCCTCCTTTGCCCCCTTTTCCGTAGCTCCCCTCGGTCCCTGTCCTCGGGGTGACCCCTCCATTCAGCTCCTGACCCCCGGGGCAGCCTCTGGCTCCTCCTGCGACTTTCCCGGAGCAGGGTCTCTGCCATGGGAACGGCAGCATCACCCGGGCACTCCCCTGTCAGCCGCAGGGACACCCGCCCAGAGCAAACCAGCAGCCCCAGCGTGCCACTGGAGGCGGTGGGGTGGGATGGGAGGGGATGGGGTGGGATGGGGGCTGCCAAGGGGAGTGCTCCAGGGCAGGGGGTGGGCACCTCTGCTGGGCTGCACTGCAGAGTTTTGTGCTACACTGTGCTCCAGAAGTCATGAGGAAAAAGAAAAATAAATAAACAAAAAATGCCATAAAAACAACAGAAAACCAACCACAATACACACACAAAAAAAAAAAAAAAAAACAGAGGAAAAAAAAGTGATTTTTTTTTTTTGTTTTGTTTTTCCCCAGTGTTTGTCTGGTTAATGAGTCACCTTTAAAATTCTTTTTGGGTGAGGGTCCTGCACCTACATCAGGTAAAATTCAGCATCATAAGCTGGACTGATTAAAAACCAACTACAAAGCCTGAATTTGATATAAGTTTGGATTGGAATCCAAACCTCTGGGAATGGCTTTGAGTTATTTATTTACTGTTTTAATTCTTTCTTCTGAAAAACGAGCCTCTGTGTCTGTTCTTTGTGACATTCCAGCCTCCTCTGGGGTTGTAACTTCCACTTCCCAGGTAAGGCTGAGCCTGGCTGGGAATATCCACGTGTGTGGAGTGGGAAAGGGGCTGTGTGACCCTACACACACTCTTCTTCTTTGTACAACCAAGTTGTTGAAGTGGCTTTTGAGCAGCTGAATTCCAAACATGGGTTTTGGGTTCAGCTCTGCAGCAGCTCCTGGAGGGAGCCACTTCTCTAAACCTGCTTTGTCTCCCTGTGCTTAGCAGAGATGTGTTCTAAGGGAAGCAGAGCAAGAATTCCTAGAGGAGCCACCATCTGTCCAGTGGGTCGTGTGCTGTAGGAACCAAGTCAGTGTCACAGAGGAAGAAAAACACCCCACAACTTCCAAAAAAATCCAACTCAGGCCCAGGATTCCAGACAGTGAGTGTTCTATGGATGAGAAATAAACCCTGGCAAGCACCATGCAGTCTGAAGTGGGAGAGCAAACAGATCACAGCCTCTGGGCAACGTTAGGATCATTTCTCTGGCCCATTTTGCCACTTAGGGGCTCCCCACAAACATGTCAGCTCTGGGCTGTTGGTGAAGAGCTTTCCCAGCTCCAGCCATCCTGCTGGCTGCTGGGAAACACTGGGGAGCTGTGGGAAGGGAAGGCTGCTGCTCACATCTCCCACTCTGATTGTTCTCCTCTTTGCAGACCAAGCTCCTCTTGCCATTCCCTGCTTCACTGCACAGAAGTTGCTGAGGAATGGTTGTGTTGAAGGAGAGAACAGAGCTGCTGCTGAGCCAGTAACCAGAACAAAACACCTGCTCCAGTCTGACCACAATGTGGTAAGTGCCTGAGTACACCCAGAGCCTCACCCCTGCTTTGAGTAGTGTCTGAAAGTTACTCTTTTCTTTCCAGTTGGGAAAACTTGTGGGTGTCTCAAGCCCCTTGCAGCAGCCACAGTCTGCCCAGTGCCTCCAGCTGCTCCTGCAGCTCCAGCTTCTTTTCTAGCAGTGCTATGTCCTCAGCAGAAAGGTCTGGGGGGTGGCTCCTCACATGCCTGGTGGCCATGAGCATGTCACCAGCCCAGGCCATTCTGGGTGTTCTCACTGCTCTGTCAGGCCCAAGGTAGCAGACAGGGAACCTTTGCAGCCACAGCTGTGGATTGAGGTCAGAACAGAAGTGACTTTTGTAGTTCTGCTTGTCCAGAGTTGTTCCTAGAACAAACTGACATCACCATCTGTGTTCTCTGTAGCTCACTTAATTCAGTCACAAGTCTCACAACTTAGTGACAGCAGAACACATGGGGCTGGGTGTTAGAAATACTTGGATGCATTTTTTTTTTTTCCCACAGAAAATAGTAATTCCTCAAGTACCATCTTTCTGGAAGTGTATTGTTTGGCACTGGGAGGGTGCTAGGCCACTCACAAGGCATGGTTTGACTTGGGAGAATCAATCACCCCTGTCCTCTGCAGTCACTTTCTGCTCTGCACAGAGCTCATGCTCTTGCAAGGGCACATGGAAAGTGTGGGTGGAATCCATTTATTGCACTTACCCTTGTGAAATAATCTTATGGCAATAATCTTTATTTCACAGCTGCAGCAGCAACTCCTGCAAGAAAACCAAGCTGGTCAGGGGAGGCAGAGAACAAGTCAGCCAGTTCTCAGCAAAACAGAAGGAAAATCCAAGTGTTCCAGAGCTGCTGAGAGCCTGGGCAGCTCGTGGCCAGGTACAGGGTGAGGCTGCAGTGGGTGGGGGGAGGTTGTTTCAACTGCATCAGAGGGTGAACAGCTTTTCACAGAGCCACCAAGAGCCATCTGCCTGAACTGGCTGGGATGGGTGCTAGGGATATTTTTCCTTCCCCATCTTCTGCAAGCTGCAGCTGAAGCTGCTTCCCTGGCTGCAGCAGCCAAGGAAAACCAGGCTGCATGCAGGGAGTGAGCAGAGAGAGCACAGGGAGTGAGCAGAGAGAGCACAGGGAGTGAGCAGAGAGAGCACACTGTCTCCTACAGCTCAGCATCCAAAGGGCTTTGCACACTTTGGTAAATGGAAGTGTCTTGACTCCTTCCAGCTTGTGTTTGAGTGAAAGCTGGAGACTTGCACTTAGACTCCACAGCCTCTGAAAACTCTTTCTGAGCGTGGCTCCTGGAATCTGAAGGTTCTATTTACTCACTGAGTAATAGTGCTGGGAGTGCCAATAGCAATAGGAAGTCCACAGTAAGGGTTCTAAAATGATATAAAAATAGTTGGGTTACAGCAATAAATAACATCACTGGTGCTGCTAAAGAAACACAGTCCTGGTTCCATTTGTTTTGGAATGCTCAGGGAGGCAACAGGCTCCAGTCTCAGCCACGGGCTGCTCAGCAGCACTGGGGGTGGACTCAGGAGGGTGAGGCAGTGGGCAACTGACTCCTAGGGGCAGTGGGCAACTTCTGCCACCCTCCTCAGGAGGAGCACACAAGTGGGAGTACCCACAGCCAGCTGGTGCTGCCATGGTCTGTGGTAGTGGGTGTGCCTGGCAAAGGTTTCTCTCTGTGTAACCACTGCCAACAGTCCCAGAGCAGGTGAAGCACAGTCAGAAAGAACTAAATCCATGGAGTAGATGCATTTTGTGCTGTGGCTCCCCCAGTTTGGGTAAGCTGGGGTGACTCTCAGACTGCTGTCCAGGTGTCACCAGCTCCATATCTCACTGTTACAAGCCCCAGGGATCCAGCCACTCCTGTAAATTCCCTTCCTTTCTAAGGAGTCAGGAGTCTGGGGAGCAGAGTCCAGCAGGACTGCCACCTTCAAGCACTGCTGAGCCCCTGCACTTGTTCAATTCCTTGTTTTACTCCAAAGGACACAGAGAATGTACAAAAGGAACCTTTAATCAGTTTCATTTGTGTAACAGATCTTTTGTGGATCCTGCTTTCCACTCAACCCATCCCACATCCAGTGACCCCACCTTCTGCCAGTCACTCCAGGGGTTGAGAATTGGTTTAATTCTAAGCTTTGGTTTAAAAATATTCCTGTGCCTTCAGGAAAGGATAGGAAAAGGTACCCTAAGCTGAGAGTAAAGCTAGAGTAGGGTCCTTGCTTTGAGTCAAAAAGAACATGTTCAGACTGCAGGCTCCTCAGGAGTTGCTGGGGGCTCTCCAGGGAGCAAACCCCAGCTGCTGTGACTAAAGGTGAGGACACTCAGCCCTCAGCTTGGTCAAAGGTGAGACAAACACTGATTTGATACACAGCATTTGAAAAAAATAAAATAATACTTTTATTATTTTCAACAGTTTAATTTTGAGCAGGGTGTTGGGAAGATGAGGGGGGAGATTCCACTCCCTGTGCCCCTCCTGGCATGTCCAGTGCTGGCAGAATTCCCCCTGCCCAGCCCAGGAGATGCACTTAATGTGAGTGAGGGGAAAAACCAAGATGAAGATTTGGGTTTCCAAGGTTTCACTTGAACTATTTGAAAACCAACCTGGAAAGCAGGGCTTTGAGGTGCAGCCTTGGCCAGGCTTGAGTGCCCTCCTCAGTGCACAACCACCCTCTTGCTTTTAGTGTTTTCCCAAAGAAAGTCAAGCTGGGAGGCCTCACTGCAATAGTGAACAAAAACTGCTTATTTTTATTAAAAATGAGGAGGAGCAGGGGGCAGGAGGCAGCACCCAGCTCTACAGTGCTTGCAGAGAGGAAAAACCCCAAAAGCCCACCACCCACCACCCCCAGAGTGTTAACACTCCAGACCTGCCCCAAGAGCTGCAATTAACTCCTGATTTTACTGATTTTTTTCAAACTTCTTTTATCTCTGCTCCTGCACTGATAAAATCAGCTTCTCAGGGGGAAAAAAGAGAGAGAATGGCTAATTTCAGGTAGTGCAGTCAGACTCAGTATAGCTCCTTTAATTTCTTTACACAGTAAACAGCCTGGTGTGGATACCAACCCCCTGATAATGACTTTCTTATTTACATGGAACACTTTTACATATGTACATGTTAGGAAGATCCAGGGTTTCTCCCAACACCAAATGCATCTTTGTTATACAACTAACACCTTAAAAAAGAAAAATAAAGCCCCCCCCTGGTTTGTTTTCTTATCACAATGATTCCACTCAGCTCCATCCCCAGGTGGTGGGTGTTCCTTCCCTGTGGCACTTGCTCTGGCTCCAGCCTGACACTTCCAATCCACTCTGGCAGTAAGGAAGAGGTTTCAAGAGTCCAGCTCCAATTGTTCTTGATTTTCACTGAGTCTCAACATCAGCTGTTGCTCATAATAAAGGCTCTTTGCATAGTTTATTTCTTGAGACAGCTTTACTGCCAGGTCTTCATCTTTCACTTTCACCTGCAAAGAGAAATGGGATTTTTTTTTCAGGTGGCAGTGCTGTTGTCTAAGGCAGAATGTTATTATTTGCTATTTAATATTATTACTTTGCTAACTGAAGGGATTAGGGTTGAAGTCTGTAAGGAGCAGAGATGTTTCAGTGGAGATTCCTGCTGAGGCTGAAGTAAGGAAGAAATGAGGGAGAGGCAGGAAAATAGAGATGGGGATTTTAGGAGGAGAGCAGAAACATCTTGCAATATTTGAAGTGATTTCCTTTGCTTCCCCTCCTACCTTTTATCTGGCTTGTCTGTTTGGAATGTAAACTGACTTGGGTCAGGGGTGAGCTTGTAACCCTGCCTGTAAACCAGCCCCCTGAGCAACTACTGGGATGAAGAGAAAAAACCCTGGAAAGGGCTTTGGAAGTGAGAGTCCTGATGAACTTTTAGATGCTTGACACAAGCACTCCTTCCACTCTTAGATATCCTGCAGGGAGGAGAGGATGACTCAACAGCCAGCAAAGGGCTTAAGCTTCATCAATGTATTGTGAAGGAATCAATTCGATTTTCTCAGGAGTTCAGGGAGCAAATTTTACTGTCACCTCAATCTTTGCAGCAGCAGCTCTTTCCCCTGCTGCCAGAACGAAGCTCTGATGGTTGTACAGCAGGAAAGCAAACCCCCCATGACCCCCTTCAGCACCAGAAAGGGCACCAAGGGAAAGGAAAAACCCCCAGCAGAGTGAAACAGGAGGTGCCAGAGCCTTACCATGGGTTTGTGTTGGGATGGGCCTGGCATTGCCACCCCACTGCTTGTATTGACAGCCTTCTTGGTCAGCTGGATGTACACGTTGCCATGGTCTTTGGAAACAAGGCAGTGGTAGAGATCATCATACTTGACTTCCAGGAAGATGGCCTCACGATCCATGTACTCCCCACTCTTCAGGAAATAAACAGCCTTGGAGGAAATGAGGACACAGTAGCTGTCTATGTTCTCCACTGCTATGAAGCTGCAGGGAAGGAAACACAGGATTAGTTACCTGAAGCTAAAATGAGTAAACTAAAGTCTTCACCTGCTGTGATTGAGCCTGCAGAGCCAGGAATGGTGAAACAGCAACAGATCATCTGCATGGAATTTAAACTGCTCTCCAAATGAAGCTGATGAGGAATCTTCTCACCCACTTAGAAAAGATCTCACCATAAATCAGATCCCAGCACTAAATGCCTGGCTTCTGGCTTTGGACATTAACAGGGCAAATAAAAACCTCCTGAACAAAGCCCAAGGAAGGGCAATTTCCTTGCCCTGGGCCACCTCCCACTGAAGTTTAATGGTGAGTTCAGTCCTGCTGCTGATACAGGGCAGGTTTGCAGACATTTACAAGAGAATTCTCCTTCCTCACTTGCTGCCCTCCCTCTTCCACACACCACCCTGCCTCTCAAAACAAAAACAAGCTGAACCTGCTGCCTGGAGCAGGAGCTAGAAAAGAGAAATTAGCTGTTTAACACGGGGGTGAAAGGTTAAGCAGCAAGAGGGTTTCCCCAGAGAGATTAGGCTGAGTGATGAATAGTAGAGGTAGAAAAGAGTGAGTTAAGAATAATGAGAATTATGATGGCTGAAAAGGTTGATGTGTAAAAAAAAAAACCTAACAGTGAAGTAGGTATTGCACACACTGCTCCCTCACTTCTGCCTTCTACTGAAATGAACCTGTGAGGGGGTATTTTAAAGTGCTGAGAAATTCAGAGAGGTCAGTAGGAAACCCTAGCTGAGGAGTCCTAAAGGGAATGCTAATGCTCCCTCAGCTGCCCACAGCACAGAATCCTACCTGTGCAGCTAAGATTCCCTGCTGCCAGCTACATTCCAAGTTACTCTGTTCTACCCAGCCCTGTCTGCTGCTGGCCTGGGGTGCTCTGCACAACAGCCTCTGAACCACGAGGAGTGGCAGCCTCCTGTCCTCCAGCTGCTGGCTCTACCAGTTCACCAACACTTTGCACTAATTACTCTGAGCTATATCCAAATAAACCCTAGCTATAAATGGAATTTTAATAGCCAAAAACACTGCAAAAGGTCAGATCACTGTTTCTTTTTGTGGCACAAGAGAATCATTCCAGTAATTTTCTATTCATAGGCCTTGAAAGCTGTTGTTGTGCATTGAGCTTGGCTTATTCCCTGCCCTCTGAGCCCTGGCAGCTGATAAATGCCCTCCCACCCATGAACTGGAGAAGGGCATCACCCTTCTCCACCCATCCACCCATCCATCCATCCACCCACTCACCCACCACTCCATCCACTCACTCCCCACTCACCCACATTCACACTTCCATGTTCCTGGAGGATCTGAGAGCACAGCCATTCCAGGAAGGAAAGATTCCTGCAATGTCCTTTGCCCAGCTCCAACCTGGGCTAGGACAACTGAACTGTGTTAAGTGAAACAAAATGGCCAAAAATGTGCATTTCAGCTTCAAAAAGCCTTGGTGCAGGACAGTGGGAACTTCCAGCTGCCCCTCAGGCTCCATTCAGACTCCAGACACTTCAGGGGAAGGTTTTGTCTGCAGGAAGGAGGTTGGAGAGGGATGGTTTGGATGAAGTGCCACAGAGAAGTGAATGTGAAACATGAGCAGCATTGCAGAGTGATGGGCTGGTGGCTGCAGGACAGGCACAGAAAAGGAGGACAAGAGGCTCCAGAACAAGCACAGAAAAGGAGGACAAGAGGCTCCAGGACAAGCACAGAAAAGCAAGGACAAGTGTTCTAGAGGGATCTCAGCTTGGACTCAGCTCAGACTGTCCCTAGAAGCAGAACCAGAGGAAACTTGCTGGCCCCTCAGACCCCCCTCAGCCTGCTCTGCTGCCCTGAGCAGTTGTCCCAGCACAGCATCCTGGGAGGGTTTTGTGTCCCCTGCCAGAGCAGCTGGATCCTGCTGGATGGCAGTGGAGCTGCTCTGCAGGGGACATCCATGGAGAGAACCAAAGCACCACAAGCTGCCAGAACAAAGGGCACTGGAAGCAACTGGGTCATTGTCTATGGGTTTGGGTTTTTTCTCTGTGAGAACAGGTTACATATGGAGTCTGGTGGGATATATTTATATATAAATATATATATATATGGTGAGGAATGGCAGCAGAGGTCAGTGATTTCATGGTGAAGCACAGGAACATCAGCCAATTTGTAGTTCAAGCTCCACATTTTGTTCTAAGTTTGAGTCATGCATCATTACCCATTTTCTCTTGCCAACTGTTCCTTTCTTCTCTGTCTCTTGTTCTCCAAATGGGTTATTTAACCTTTTAAGATACTACTTAAAAATACTACCTGGTTTTTGTTTTCTTTTAAACCCCATATTTCTACATTATTAAAAAGATCTCAAATTAATAAAACGAAAAATAATGAAACATGGCCCAATAGAACAAAGTAGAAGCAACCAGATCTCTGGAGAATTTGTGGGTTTTTTAACAACATCAGGAAGTAATTACACAATATTTTCCAGAAGTGAAACAGTGAGCCTAACTGGAAAAAAATGTGGAAACATTTAGTTAGAACAGTAGAGCAAGGTATTAAACCCCCTTTTATGGATTTAACTCTGAAGGAAAATATGCAAATAATCAGGTCTTTAAATGTGTTTCTGATTATGATACTAGGATAAAAGTCACAGGCATCATTCTGAACTTATTTTCCATCACAAGCAACACTGTTTTCCTGTCGAATGATGTTCCCAGTGCTGAAAGCCACAGTGAACCAGCAGTGAGACTCGATGACAAAGGCCCACTGATCTGCTTAGAGGGTACACTTGAAAACACTGACAATGATCTGTGGTCACAAACTGCTCCCTTTCAATTCTCCCTACCCAGCAGCCAGGCTCTACTGGGATGAAAGCGGGACGGTGAGAGCGGGAGCTCGCCGGGAGCGAGCACTGGACGACAGCTTTGTCCTTGGGGCAGCTGAAGGTAGAACCCAGAGTGGCACCTCCTGGGGTGTCTGTGGAGCCTGGGGACAGTGCCCCTGGGCAACCCATCCCCAGGCAGTGCCCCTGGGCAACCCATCCCCAGGCAGTGCCCGTGGACAGGCCACGGTGCCCACCCCAGGCGCTCACGCCGTGCTGCCAGTCGGTACCCAGAAACCACCCTCGTCCCCAGAGAGATGGAGACAGGATGGCATCAGAGCTACTCCAAGCAACTGGGGAAGTGCTTACAACTCATCCTGGATGTTGTCAGTCAGCTTGAAGAGCTGCTCTTGTCCTTCTGCTTGGCTCTCTAAGTAGCAGGGCAGGAGTCCCTGTGGTCCTCTGCAGCAGCGTGGCTTCCTCACCCGCTCCGCTTGCGTCCTGCGTGCAGACAAGAGGCAGAAAAATGACTCTGTGCCCCAGCAGCTCTTTGCCTGCCACTGAAACCTGGCAGCACACCAAGGTTTGGGGAGTTGGAAACAGGAGGTGTGACAAAGCCTTGGAAAAATACAAAGGTCTCTAGAAAAGCAGCACAGAGCTGGGTGACATGGAAGATGCAGCGGTTGTTGGTATGGTTCTGTGGCTCAGATCAGGGCCTCCCAGGTTTGCTCCTGCAATTAAAGGATAATGAAATGCTAAATGAACAGGAAGAAGCCACCTAAATTGAGTCAAGTCTCTGCAGATTTGGGGAGCTCTTCATCAGCAGTTTGACAGTTTCATTTCTCTGCATGCAGTGGGAGAGCAGCACCCAGCCAGAGCTCACACTGATGGGCAGTGTCTACCTCAGACATGGAATAAGCAGGAACAAGCAGGCAAAAGAAAAATCCCTGGTTCACTGGGTCTCTGTGTAGGGCTCAACAGACTTTACCTTTCCTGAGCATCTATTAAACCATGACAACAATAAACCAGACACACACGTGTGGCCCACCAGAGATGAGAGGCTGAGACTGGCCCCAGTGCTGCAGAACTGCAGGCTCCAGCCCTCCCTTAGCAGTATTTCATTTAAAAAATAATATTGTGAATTCCTCCAAGCTTTTGGAACGCCCTGCCCCTGAAGAATTGTGTTCCAGGCTGCCTAGCCCTGCTTTGCTCTCTGTCCTTTCCCAGCAGCAGCACTCTGGGGCTGCTGCTTTTCCACAGCTCTGTCAGGCTCCTGCCTAAAGCCAAATGCCCCATTTTGCTCTCCAGTGCCCAGCTCCAGTCTGTAAAGATCCACAGACTGCTTCTACCCTTTTGGATCAAAAGACAGGGGGAAAAAAAAAAGATCCCACGTAAGAAGGCATTTTCTTTTCCAACTGCTTGCCAACAGCACACACCAGCACTTGCCTTCTAAGCTTTGCTTTCTGCAGATGTTTTCTCTGGAGCCCTGTTTTGGCCTTACCTTTCCTTTCCCCAGGCCTGTCCCACACTTCAAACCCTTTGAAAGAGCTTTTTCCTTGACTCTTTGAAACCTTTGCCTTTTAATGGTGACAGATTCCTCCCCCCCCTTCTGTTCCCTTCCTGACTGCAGCAACAGAATCTCCTGCATGTCATTGAGGATTTAACATCCCCTCTGCTGCTCCCCCTCCTGCTGTGTCTGGGCTGTTGTTGCTCCCTCTGCCACCAACAACCTGTTCACAGACCAGCTCTAGAAGCCAAGCCACTGCTTTGCCAGCACTGCAGAGAAAACCACCAGCCAGTTTGTATTCTTAATTCATTGTGACTACCTGGCTGTGAGTTCTGGGTTTGTTAATGAGATGATGACACCCCTGACCTGTGTAACAACCTGCAGGGGCTCAGAACTTATCACTGAGCTCCTTGGAGAGAAAAAGCTCTCGACTTGACTTCAGCTGAACTCTGGTTATGCTAAGATGGAAAGTCAGTTTGTCAGCAGGGAGGATGAAATGAGAAGTGGAAGTTCTCCAACTAAAAGAATGTGAAACAGAACAAGGACTTAAGAAACCATAACAAGAGCTTGTCATTAATGGTGCCAGTAAAATATCACCAGTCAGATTTGCAGTTTTAGCTCTGCTGACAGATGCTCTTACTGCTTTACCTGTCCTGCTGCCCTGCCTTTGCTTTTGGTTAGACATTAATGACAGTGCTCTGCACCCAGGCTAACAAATGCTGGATGAAACCTGCAATTTGCTGCATAAATATAAATAAAAGCACAATAAAAATGCTCTTCTCCATCTGCAAAAAGTGCAATGCCTTAAAACTGTGTTCTTCAATTAGCAGCATTCCTCTGAGTCAGAACAACCCAAACAGCAGGTAAAGATTGGCTTCCAGAACCTCTGCATGACAAAATGATCCCACTGAGTAACAGCTGCTGGTTGGAACTTCACTGGTCAGTGCTGTGGCTCTGGAGCAAGTCACCTCTCCAGGCACCTGCAGCAGGTACAGGCAGGTGACAGTGTTGTGACTGTTCTTGTTCTGAGGTGAGCAAGAAGTGCCTGGGTTTACCTGCTAGATTCTTCCCAAGCAGAAGAAAGGTTTGCTTTTGCCTCCATGAAACTCAAAATACTGAGGCAAAGTCCCAAAGAAATGGAAGAGTTCCACCCAGTGGAAGTCTCATTCTGCTGCCCACCCTACTTCTGAACTTCCCAGAGCAGTAAAAGGGCAACATTTCACTTCTTGAAGAGCCCCCACTGGGTTCCACCTCCCTGCAGCACCTGGTGCTTCTATGGCCAAGCTTCAGGAGTGAATGTCTGACACACAGAGCTTGGAATGAACCACCTGCCAAACAAACAGTGACTCCTTCTTAGACCTTTTCCTCCTGTGCTGAGAACAGGCTGAGAACCCTCCAGGGTGAGGGCTGTTGCACTGACCACCCTCCAGATAGCCACTGCACTGTGGTGTCTCCACCAGGCTCTGCTGCCCTGAGAAGGGATCTCTGAAGCACTGCAAGCCAGGCTGCTGTGGAGAAAGCTGAACTGGTGAACACTGGTTTCCAACATCTGCCTTGGAAGCAGGTTGGAGAGAAAGAACCTTCAACAGGACCAGGCAGCAGAGGGAATTTCTGGGAGGCTTGGCAATTTCTGAGCTGTGGGTTTAGGTTTTGTTTTTGTGATAAAGAAGAACTTGAGAGCACAGTGTTCTCTGTCTCCACTGCTCCCCATCCTGCAACCTTCCTCCTGGTGAGAAAAGCTAATTCTCATCTTGCTGATAAGAAGGGCAGCTGCTTTTCAAGCATGTGCCACTCATTCCAGCATAAATTGCACTGATTTAGTCCATCACCCCCTTGGCAAACTGGCCTGCTTGGTCTGGCCAACTGAAAACATTCCACGCCACTTCATTTTTTGGGGGGGTTTTTGGTTGGTGGTTTGTTTGCTTTTTTTTTTTTTTTTTGATCTAAAAATGTGTTCTACTGTCTGGAGTTAGGTTGTGTAAATAACCAGCAACGCTGCTGAAATCCAAAAAGCTGCAGATTTGTAAAGCAGAAGGAGCAGTGGTGTGCCCACATCTGTGTTCCATTAAACATGCACTCAACAGCTCTGCTGATTCCTTTTTAATAAGCACACAAAGGCAACACAAGACAGAAATGCCCTCACGTCTACTGGGCACAGCAGGGAAGGGAGCTGCTGAATGGAGCCACGGAGGTTGGAGCTGGTGTCAGGAGGTTGAGGCACACACTCCACTCCCTCACTGCTCACACAAAGCTGAACCCTGGAGAATCTCACTTCAGATGAGTGTGTGCACACAAAACACAGTGAAAGGAGTTAATTGGTTGGCTTTTGCTGAGCAGCTCACAGCACTGGGGTGATGCACTTCACCACTCTTAAGCCAGAAGTTTAGTGATCAATTAAAACGCCGACCTATTGATGTAAGGAAGTCGTCTGAGTGTTATTGGTGATTATTGTTTACCAGCTCAGATTGAAAAACTCCACCACAGAGATGTTTTACAGAGTTCCTGATCCTTGCTCCTTCACTGCACGTTCACAGATGGGATTCTTGATGAGGTACAAAAACATCCAGTGCTTCTCAGAACTCTCTCACTCAAACTTTGGGCCTCAAAATTTTCCTTGACACAAAGATTGTTTTGAGAAAAACATTAAAAAAAAAGAGAAACCCAAACCAGAAGTATCAAAATTTGTCTATCAACAGCTGACAGTCACAGAATCACAGAGTCACAGAGTGTCAGGGACCTAGAAGATCATCTAGTCCAACCCCCAGGGTCACCTAGACCAAGTCACCCAGGCACAGATCCAGTCACCAACCTCCATCTCTCAGCTTCCTCAGTATCACACCCAGAGTAATTACTGAGAACAAAACAGCTTTAGGAAATTCAGCACATTCTCCTGAGAGGGAAAAAAAAGCAAGCAGCAAGGAAAATTCCCATGGCTGAGACAGCAAGCACTGCAATGTTCCATCAGAAATGTGCATCTGGAATTTCCCAGCTGTCCTCTCAGGGAGAGAGCAGCACTGGCAGCCACCAGCCTGCTCCAAAAGCCCAACCTGAGCACAGAGACTGGTTTTCACTAACTGGGGAGTGCAAGGACACCCCAAAGCCTGCACAAACGTACAAGGAGATGCAATCCTGGCATCTGAAACCAGTGGTGAATGGAAGAAGCTCCTCAGAGACCACCCTGCTGTGTTGTCTGCCTGTCACCCCACATCCACTCCAACACTGCTGTGCAAATCAGCCCCAAAAAGCCCCCCAGGAGATCTCTGTCCACAGGGTTCTCCCCCCACTCTCTAGTAAAGATTCAGCCAGACCCAGTTCTTGCAGCCAGAGCTTCCAGCAACTGTCATCAACATGTCACATCCATAAAGGTGTTCCAGTCTAACACCCTCATCACTGCAACCCATGGAGAACAGCAACTCTGCCTCTGGTGCAGCTCAAACTCTGTCAGTGTTTCCACTGTAAACCTGCATCAAATTTATTGATAAAAGCCTGGGAACAATTATTATCCCCTCGAAATAATTCTAAACCAACCTTAGTTCAAACAAAGGCAAACTGGCAGGTAATGCTAACCCATGAAACAGTTCAATGGCTGTCAGTATTTTGAGGAATATCAAATCTGTTACTTACTTGGCTCTGGAAAAAGCCTGTTTCATAAATACAGGGAGTGCTTTGTCTAAGGAGGCTTTAGAGCATTTCAGACATGAAGGAGTGACTCAATGATAAGCTAAAGACAGAATATTCTTACATCTTCCACCACAAACCATACGACCACTGAAATACCTGTTGTGTTCAGCTCAGCACTGGCAGCCTTCCCTCAGCACCATCAGCTCCACAACAGGCAGAACAAAGGCAGCACTTGTCTCCTAGAGGTGTCAGGGGAGGATGCAGTCTGCAGCGTGCTCACAAGTGCCAGAATCACTTCAGTGATTCTGCATAAAAAGCATAAAACAACCCACCTAGGAGTTCAGCCATGGCAGCAGGACCAGGCCAAGGGATGAAAGCAGGCACAGGCATCTCTGACAGGTCTGTGTTTCATGTCACACCTTTGCAAAACACTAAAAACACTATTTCTAGGGGTTTTTTTCCCCCCTCAGTGGTGGACTCAGTGCTTTGTTCCACGTGCTGAAGGTTGGCACTGAGCAGGAACAGTTAGGGCAGGGTTGGTACCATGTTGTGCTGCTTCTCTGGGAACTTTAAATTACTTTTGGGCTTCATTTCAGAAAAAAAATGGATGGCAAGCTTAGATTTCATGGTCTGTTGTGACTACTGGCAGACACTCATGCTGTCTTTCAAAGGGTCAGGACAGTTGCCTCCCTCCCTCCCAGTGCTGGACTCTGGGGAGGGGGGGTGCAGATCCCAACAGGCAGATCATTCCTTGAGGGCTGAACACAGAGATCTGGCAGCAGCCCTGGGCTGGATTCATTCATCTGCAGACACAGATGCTGGTTAGGTGTGTTAAAAACACACATGCAGTGCAGTCTGAGTGTTGGATTTGGCATCAGAAGGTCTCAGTTAGATGCAAGAATGTGTAAAATCATGAGCCAGACAGCTCCCTCCTGACTGCATATCTGAGGAAGCTTACAGGCACCGTTTATTCCAGCAAATGCATGGAATATATTGTGCTTGTTAAACCTGCTCCCAAAATGCTAGTTTCAGGCAGAAACATGCAAATAAATGGTGCCTGGGGTTGAAACCTCCCACTTACAGTCAAATCCCTCCTCTTTTGAGGGATCTAACCAGCTCAGATGCTGAAGACCTTTATCTGACCCAATATACTTTTAGGAGCATTACAGCACTCTGAAGAAGCAGCTGTTTATCATGTAGGCTGTTCCTGCCAACTTCTCAGAGGTGTAGCTCTTCTCCCCCTGCCCCCTTCTCCTGGACACAGAACCAGAGCTAAAGACAGTCTGTGGGGTTTAGAATTGCCTACAACCTCTTCAGGATCCACTGTCAAAAGGAAGAGAGAAGCTGCATGAAGACATCAAGAAGCCCCTCTTCAAAAGCAGCAGAGGTGGTCACACAAACAGCTCAGTTCTCATCATTGCCCCTGCTGCAAATCCAAGATCCTGTCAGGGGCTGCCCAGGGGGGTTGTGGAGTCTCCTGCTCTGAAGACATTCCAGACCCACCTGTTCCTGGGTGGGCTGCCCTGGGTGCCCCTGCTCTGGCAGGGGGGTTGGACTAGATGATCTTCTAGGTCCCTGCCAACCCCTGACATCTATGATTCTTTATTCTATGTATGTGCTTCTGTACTAGCCAAGCCCATGGCACTTATACCAGACACACTCCACATTCTCAACCAGCCTTCCACCCTCAGCACTCACCCCACCTCTGACTCCAATGGCTGTGCACCAAACAAACACCTTCTCAAGCACTTTGGGATCACCAAATCTATCAGTGCCATCTCAGTTTCCAGTGTCTCCCAGACTCTTCCTGTACTGGTCACAGAGTGATGAGCAGAGTCATCACCTTAAAAGTTTCCTGGCTCACAAATGTGTTGAAAAATGCTCCCATTCACCTTAAGACCTGCAAACACCCATCTGAAAAACGAGCTGAACCTGCCTTAGGGAAGATTAAAGCGCCCAGGGCCATAACTTTACTCTGTCTCAGGGCACAGTGTGGGGTCTTAAAACTTCAAAACACTGACAGGCAGGGCCTTGGAGCAGATGGAGCATCAGTCTTGTGCCTGTAGCCACCAGAGCCACCCTTGCTGGCCAAGCAGTGCTCATTTGGTGCAATGCAAAGGTGGAGCTCAACAGCAACGTGTCCACGTTGTGCTCCTCCTGCCTTCCTGGGAAAGCAAATCCACTCTGGAGAAGAAAGCAAAGCAGGGGCCTCTGCCCAGCTGCTAGGTATGGGTAAAGAGCTGTGTGCTGTGACATGGGATGACGAACCTGCTTTCTCTTCAGCCCCTCCTTTGCACACCTTCCAGCTGGTGCAACCAGGGCTGCCACGGGCACAGCCCAACAACCTTCACCCTAAGGAGAAGCTGCTCAGAAAGCCTGGTTGGATTTTTAAACATTAGCAAGTTGCAAGAGCAATTCAAATCAACTGGCTGTGCTTACAGAACTGATAAAGAGCGTTCCACATGTTCACAGCAACATTAGGTGAAAAAAAATTATCTATAAAAATACCAGTCACATGCTAAATGAGGTGACATCAAGGCAATAAATAGCTCCATCTGCATGAAAGAGAACAAGCCAGAAGACATCTCTGGACAAAGCAACTACGGATAAAGGCGAACTGACAAAAAAAAAGCAGCTCAGATTGAGGTATTTTTCTCAGCTCACTTTATAAATCTGCTGTACAGGAGAAATGAGAGCCACATGGAGCACGGCAAGGCCGGGCTTCACTCCGGGAGCACAGTGCCCGCTGCTGAATGGCAGCAGTGTGTGTTACCCAGCAGTGTGAGAGGGTTAAACAGGACAGCCTCAACTCTTTATAAACTTTTGCCCTCTGGATATGTACTCATTGGCTGCAGTACAAGACTCGAGCTGTATTACACGCCTTAACGATATGGTTCAACTGTCGGTCAGGCTCGGGGCCTGGCTCTAGGCCAGACCGCAATCAATGGGACACAAACCTCCCCCCCTTTCAGATCATCACGAAGCTCACATTATCTCCTTTTTGTCGTGCTGGTTAAATTTATGGAGCAGAACCCCGAAGCTGCATTCCTTGGCTTGGGCCGGCCCACGTGGGCCTCCCTTTGTTTGGTACTGTAAGCGAGGCTGCTCCGGAGGGCTGCGGGGTTGTTAGTTCAGGCACCGACTGTTTGCTCATGACTGAAATGAAAAGAGTTCAGTGGAAGGGCAAAAGGACAGCACAAGTGTAAAACCCCATCCCAGCAGGCCCTGGGCTTCCATCTACAGCCTCTGGACTGGGGCTGCTCCTCCCCCTCTACTCTGCATTGGTGAGACCCCACCTGGAATGCTGTGTCCAGTGCTGGGCACCCCAGTTCAGAAAAGACAGAGATTTACTGGAGAGAGTCCAGTGCAGGG
>JAOEGS010014135.1:37501-56364 GCA_025447755.1 Corythornis vintsioides
CTAGGTGATCCTGCTCTGGCAGGGGGGTTGGACTAGATGATCTTCTAGGTCCCTTCCAACCCCTGACACTCTGTGATGCTGTGAAAACCTCACCCCTAATGACCAGGGAGCAAATCTGTTTGGTAACAGGTAAACAGCCTTCGTCCCCTGCCTCAGGGTCCCTTGGATGTCTAATTGCTGCACAAACACGAGCCCTGCCTGGCTTGAAATCCTTCTGGAGAAGTGGTGTTGGTTTGAAAGGGATGCTGTAGCTTTTAATTAGAAAAGAGAACCTGTCAGTGCAAACAGTGCTGCCTGCCCAGCCAAGGGGGTTGTTATTTTTTTCCCCTTTTTAAACACGAGGAGCAATGTCAGAGAGCCTGATGCTGGGATGTTGCTGCTTGAGGGGGGATGCAACAAGTAATTCTAGTAGGACACAGAACCACTCTGTGCTCTACAGTATCCAGAGAAGGTTTTCATTCTGCACATAGCAAACATTGCCTTGGCTTTGGTTCCAGAATGGAAAAAGCCCACCTTTGGCTGTGCTCAGATACTCTCTGCTCCAGGCTTTATTACTCTGGTAACTGAAGGTCACTCCTTGATACAGGCCACAAAATGAAGGATGTAAAGAAACCTCTGATGTGCTCTCAAGCCAAAATCATAGAATCATAGAATGTTTAGGGCTGGAAGGGACCTCCAAAGGTCATCTAGTGCAGCCCCCCTGCAGTGAGCAGGGACACCCTCAACTAGCCCAGGCTGCTCAGAGCCTTGGCCAACCTCACCTGGAATAGCTCCAGGGATGGGGCCTCAACCACCTCCCTGGGGAGCCTGTGCCACTGATCCACCACCCTCAAGGTAAATCATCTGGGGTGAAAGCAAAGGTACAGACAGCTTGGAAGATGGTATTCCAGAGACACATGAGAGAAGCAAAGACATCTAGGGAAAGCCACAGGGACTCTTACTGATGATGCAGGTAGCACAAGGTACTCACTCCTCAGCACAGAAATGACCTGTGCTCACCTTCATCACTATTAAGAGGAGCAGAAGTTATCCCCAGAAGGCTGCCCTAGACCTCCTGGACCAGACTTCACCTCTTTGCCACCCCACACAGAGGTGTCAGGACAGGAGGTCACACAGACACTGAGCTGCCCAACAGCTCCTGCCACCTGGGCTTTAGAAAGCAGCAAATAAACAAGTGCTCACCCTCCTGCACCACACCAGCTTCACCTTTCCCATTTTTATGACCTGCAAATACTAGTAAGGGGGCCAAAAGAGATGATGAAAGCCCTGGGAATGTGTGTGAGGTGGTTTTGGTCAGTTCTGGGATCAAGTCTGACTGGTTTCATGCAGCCTGATGATCTGTCCCAGTGCATTCCAAGATGTGGCTGTTTTGAATAAAGCTTTTGTTTGTTTCTGTTTTCAACCTGCCTCTCCTAAGTAGATTTGTGAATGGAAATGCCCAACACTTTGCCTGGTCTTCAAGGATTTTTAGCTTGTTCTGCTGATGCTAACACACAAATAGGGTTTGTTTTTTTTTCTTTAACAAGGTCTCTCCAATTCCATTCTAAGGAGGTGGTGAAATCTGCAGTTCTCAGTGTTTCAGGCCAAGGAAACAGTTACACAGAACACAGCAAAGCAGCAGCAGCATCTAGCTGGATGCTTCTTAATAAAACAGGAACCATACCACACAATGGAAGATGTTCCTTTTACTTTTTGGCCTTGGTGTCCAAAAAGCTTTAGCTGAAATATCATTAGACAAAAAATGCAGGCTCTAGAAATACAAGTGTTTCCAAAGGCAACAGAATTTTCCTGCTGTCTAGCTGCATTCCTCTGAGTTAATAGCTAAATACTAGCAAGAGGGCACAGGGTACAAGAATTCCATTTTGTGGAGCATGTAAAGTTTAAGTAGTAGAAGAAATCTGTGGTAAATCCAACAAAGGCTCCATCAGCTCTTGACAGAAGTGCTTGTATTTCCAGTGGCCTACCCCAGGTCTGTGTGACAGTGCCTTGGACTGAACTTACCTGGAGAAGGTTTCTCAGCTCTTCCCTGTCCTGGGAAGCAGCAGCTTCCCTTCCCTGTGCCTTCAGAAGGGTTACACTTGAAACCAGCTCTGTACCCATGATGTTCATTTTCAGCCATCCCTCCTTCCCTCCCAGCCAGGCCAAACACAACGTGAAGTCAAGCAGCTCCTGCCTGGCTCACCCTGGTTCCTGCTCTGAACCCAGCCCCAGCAGCTGCCCCCCATGGCAGGCAGAGGCCACACTCATTTCACTGGCTGCACTGCCCCTGAACTGGTGAGGAAAACACACTCACCTCCAGTTGTAACCTGGCAAACACTTGGGCTTGTGGAGGCTCTCCCAGGAAGAACTCTGTAGTCATTTATCTTTTGAAATGATTTGTTGCTTATAATGAATAGACATCTAAAAAACTCCCATGATTTCACATTTTATGCCTGGTTAACTACTTGCAATTATTCAATGTTTTTCCATCTTCACTATCTGTCCTCCCTTGGCAACGTTCCCTCCTGGTGCCTCTGTCCCTTTCTGTCCCTTCACCAGAAGTCTGAATGCATCCAGGGTCTCTTTCTGCTCTCAGTTGTCAAGTTAAACACTAGTGTTCTAGTGGAAAAAATCTTTCTTACTTACAAAACTGATGCAGGTATTCAGAATGACAGCTCAAGCCCTTAGGAAGTCTCCCTTTTTCATGTTAACAGACACCATGGCAGTTTTCTTCAGCCAGGCTTTCCTTCAGGTTTAGCAGCAGGAACACCTTCACTCATGGCAAAGCAAAAAAGCTTTAAACAGAAGTTAAACCTCAGCTTTTCCTGAAGGTTTAGCACTCCCTGTTGGAATTTACACCATCTAGAACTTCTTTGCTAATACACAGGGTGCAAGGATGCCAAGGGCAGCTCTAAGGAACAAACTCAGCAGCTTTAACCCCTGGGCTTGGAAAGGTGTCACTGGGAAGGGGGGTGCCTTTCAGGTTTTCCTGCCTGAGACACCACGACTCCAAAGTGTAATTCATAAGCTGCAGAGGCCAATCAGGTGTCATGTCTGTAAAACAGAAGACCTGTGTGATTAAACATTGCCTAACACAAGCCAGTAATTGCTTGTTTTCTAAAACTTTAAAGTGTTCACACACAGCAGACGTGTATCTAGACATGAAAGGAGTATTGCACTGCTGCTGGAGGTCCAAACACACAAGGGACAAAGACAGCTGACTGTAAAGACAACTGACTGCAGAGAAATTCCAAATACAAAGGTATCTGGTAAAGCAGATTGAAGGTGTAAAGTGAGGTATTTGCAGCAAGGCAAATCAAGCTGCTGGGTTTGGTTTTACAGCATGGGGCCAAATTCTGCCCATCCAAACCTCCAACAAGGAAAGGGAGTTAGTGCAGGGTTTGGATTCTCCAAGTCACCTGAGCTTCTGTTGGGTGCTAATCCCCCAACACACAGTGGAGGGCCCAGGAAAGAGTGACATTTTTCTGTGTGCAGCTCTCAAATTAAGCTCACTGAATATTTAAAGGCTCATCTTTCTTTTACTGTATTAAAAAAAACCCCAACCTCCTGAAAACCACAAGTATCAGAATTATTTTTGTCAGCCATGCAGAGCAAGTTCTGCTTTGCTGTGAAGAACAGGGGCTGTGCTCCCAAGTGATTGTCCTTCTGCTCTTTGGTCTGAAGAGGAAACAAAGGGAAGAAACTGGGATGCCCAACCTCTCAGTCCTGAGGGAGAAAAAGCTGCTCCCTTCTATTTCTGGTGCTTAACTCTACTATCCTTCAATTCTAAAGTCAGATCACTGAAATTTGCATGGTTTCCTTACCTAGAGACTTCTTTGGAACACTACAAGCCAGAAGAGTCTCATGGCAGTGAGAAACACTCTGAACAGCCAAAAAGAACAGAGCACTGAGTTCTGTCTGTTCTTAAGGGTAGCTTCATTTATTTAGAAATCATTCTAGGTCTTTGATGGTGGATCAGTCTCTTTTTAGTTAAGGAACTAAAATAAGCCAAGGTGCATTTTCAGAACAAAAAAAGCCCCAAGGTTTCAGGATGAAATCATCCCTACTGAGGAGGCACAGGGCTGCAGTTTGAACTCAACCCCACAAAAACATCCACATTCACTTACCCAACAAGCAAGAGCTGTCTGGAGAGCAGAGCAGGAGCTCCAACAGAACCAGACAAAGTTACCATGAGAAAATAAAACCTAACAGCAAAATCCTGAGCAGGTAAGACTGGGAAGAGAAAATGATTAAAGCAAGGAGAAGTGTCTACTGAGGTGCTGCAGAATGTGTGGGCACAAAAGCAGGCTTGTTGAACTTGAAGGATCTAGTAAAAGCAGCATGTAAAATTATATATGGAGAGTACAAATTAAGAGGCATTTAAAACTCCAGTGAGGACACTGAAGTACTAAAGAACCTGAAGAGGTCAGGAATACAGCAAGGAAATTAAATGGGATTCCAACTACAATATTGCAACCTCATTCACCTGGGGAAAAAGAATCCAGAGCACATACACTAAATGAGGAGGAGATATTTGCAAAGAGATAAAATAAAACATGAAAAAGAAAAAGCCCCAAAACTCTTGTGGGAGAAGAGCAAACAGAGAAGTGGGTATCTATTTGTGGTGTGATATGGCTGCAGAACCAGCCAACATGATTCTGGGTGACTTGCAGAGCACAGCTTGTCACAGAGCAAGGGACAGGCTGGTCCCTGCTCACACAACCCCCAGGGGAATTTACAGGCTGGGGAGGGGATTTCAGAGTAACCAGAGCAATGGAAGAATCTGGATAGACTAATGACAGAAGAATGTAAACCCATAAAAGCAAGTTCAGCAGTGACTGCAAACAGGAGGTAGGACTAACACTGAGGAGCAGCCAATGTCTACAACCATTACACAGGGCACCACAGGAGTAAAGGCACAAAAGTGCTTGAAAGAAAACAAATCATTTGAGAAACACTTCATTATAAAGACCTCTTATCCCACTGGGAAAAAAAAAAAAAAAAAGAGGAGATGAAGGAAATCACACAGCCCAAGTAATTTACAGACTAGATGGATAAACCAGCTGAAGAGTCCTGGGTGCAACATTTCCAGATTTACACAACAAATACAGGATGATAAATGTATTTTCTCTCTGGCTTCTGGAAAAATCTCAGGCAGGGCTTATCTGGAGCAGAAAACTGTCTCTTTGGCCCACACATGAGTGACAGCACTGCAAAGACTCCTGAGCCCAGAGCTACATCAAGTCAGGCAGGAGTTGGGACATGTACAGGAGTGTTCATGCTCAGCACCCTCTGCAGAGCTTTAGCTGAGTGTGTGTTCCATACAGTCAGGGATGTATTTTCTTCTGCTCCCTCTCAGTGTCCCCACCACTCATGGTCTCAAGTGCACAGCTTTTGACCTTGCAATTGACATCACAGCTCGGCCAGGGATGCTTGGAAAAGCATCATTAACACCCCTGGGTGTCGACCTGCTCTCAACTGAGTGGGGAACAAAACAGCAACCAGCACAGGCTGCTTCTCTTCCACGTGCAATACACTGAAAGAGTCAAATATTTACATAAGAATTTTTCTGTGACCCTTCCTGGCTCTCCAATCTCAATCTTGTCTTAACTGAGAGTGCAGTTCCCTGACAGAACTCGTTAGAACTGGGAAGGTCATGAAGTTCTCTCTTCATTTCCAAGTTTCACATTGTGCCTATCAGAAAAGAACACAAACCCCTGCAGCAGCAGTTCAAGAATAATCTTAAACTCACCCTGACCTGGCAGAAGCCTGAGAGAAAACCATAGTGGCAGCTTTCTGCACTACTTAAGTTAGACACACATCTAAATATAAATGTTCTTCATTGTGCTGCACTAGGACTTAAAACACGTTTCTAGGAGAGAGCTTTCCAAGCCTATCTAGAGACATAACAGCTTTCCTGTTTTCAACTGGTCTTTAAGACTTTTTGGCAGTATATGACAAATATGGAAATAATCAGAACTCTTGTATGTGACACCAGAGTACTTGGAACATAGAAAACCCACTCAGAAAAAGGTATCAAGTCACATGTATTAACTCTTTATAAATTAGACCTATGCTGCATTGTCAACAACTATGTTATGCTCTCCTCTGCATTAAAATTACAAGTGTTAAGTCTGTTTTATTCATAAATAGCAAGCATAATAAATGATATGATTATATAAGAAGTTGTAAGATTAGCCTTGAAAGAGTTCAGCATGAAGTCAGATGAAAAAAACCCAATTTTCTTGTATTTTAAACACATCACTTTTTAAAGAGCCACCATCATCTGTGCAGCCAGGGCTGCACCTCAGCCATGTTTGGCTCCACGTTCCAGACACATGGTTTGTGCCAGTGTGCAACTCCCAGTACAAACCAGTGCATTGTGAAGCCAAGAGACTGATGCCCATGCAGCAGCATCACAGTTAACAGAAGCTATGGAGTCCTCCTCTGTCTTCTGTTCAGGTCAGTAACTGCTAGAATTAGAACAAGCCTTTTAGGAAAAACTACACCCTCAATTCAAATCCCTCATGGAGCTCAAAACTGATCCAATGGTTCCAGTCAAGCAGCTTCAAATTCAGGCCTTCCCAAAAATTCACCCATGGAATTAGGGAATGGCAACAGGTCTATAATTTAGGGTTATGTATCCTGCTATTTCCATGCAACTCTAATTCACTGGGTGACTCCACTTTGCACCAGCACTGGAAACTTTGCACATGCAGTGTCAGTCTCCAGCTAAGGTCAGGACAGCTCTTAACCACGTTCTTCAACTGCTCAAGACTACACTTGAGATCAGTTACTGCCATAAACTTCTGTTCATCAGGGTGAGCTGTTTTTGTACTTAGGCTGGAAGAGTCCACACATGGCCCAGCATGCTTCAACAGAATATTCAGCTGGAGCCAGCAGCCTGGGTTTGGAACACTGTTCTACTTGGGATTCCAAACCACACATACTTGAACAGTTAACAAATGCAGCAGGGGGATATTGGTACACAGCAGTCTGAAAAATGGACAAATCCTTTGTTGTGCTTTGTTGGGTTTGTTTTTTGGTGTGGGTTTAGTTTTTTTGGTGTGTGGGTATTTTTGTTGTTTTGTCTCTTTTTTTAATACCCCCCCAAAAAACAATTTGGTTGCTTCATTATATAAGCACATTAAAAACAAATACCCTCACCAAACAAAACATGAGTGCAAGGTTGCTTACAGCTAGTGGTGTGGTTTTTGTTCTGTTGTGGGCTTCCCCCCCTCCCTTAACCATTATCTACATATTCTCAAGCTCATTTAGCAAGCTACAAAAAGCTCTGATCAGATGCTGTAGAGTGGAGCAGTGCAGCAGTTGAGAGAGGTGGTAGTTGTTTTTTCTGACTGTTTCTCCCCCTGGAGAAGGTTGCTGGGTTAGAAACCTTTTTGCAAGTGTGTGTGAACACTAATTTCCCAGTGTTGGTCTGGGACACAGGATTTCAGGATCTATGTGGTTCAGCTCATCTGTCTTAAGCTCAACTCCTAACTGAGAATGGCCAGGGTGAAGGGACACAGAGCACACAGGCACAAGAGATAAGGTTGCTTGGAGGCCTTCCCAGTCAGTTTGTCAACTTGATAACACTGTGGCTACTGTGTGCAGGCTGCATCCCACACAACTATGCCAAACCTTGCATCTTGAATAAAACTACCACAAAACCACAGCTCAGCTAATAAGCCAACTAAGAGCAGAGCCAGGGCTGGTTCTCCCCACTTCTACCTCAGTCAGTCTGTGCAGTCACAAAATGAAGACACCATCAGCAAAGAGCAGATGTGTTTTCTCTTGAGTTCTCATCTAATTCAGTGTATGTACTTACCAAACTGCAATCCTTCACCTCAAATCAACCCAAATATGTAAGATAGACATGTAAACACTTCCACCTTCACAACAAAGCACACCCAGGTTCATTCTTCAAAGTTTCCTGCACCTCACTGACACTTCATCAAGCTTATTGTTCTTTCCTGACACGCTGATGGCAGAGAGTTCAGGAGTCCAAGCGTGGCATAATAAACCACAGGAAATGGAAAAGCCAAATGGGGAAGACAAAACAAGCAGAAACCCAACATTTTGCAATCATTTTTTTCTCTCAGCTTTCTGACAATAGGATTTTCTTTCACTTCTTCAGCACGAGGGACCTCAAGGACACGCAACGGGGCTTGTACTCACTGAAAGAGGAGACTCTTGGCCACAAAAGCATCTTCACACAGGGCAGCCTTTGCAGAACTTAGCCCTTTCCCGCATTCCTAGTCAGTGCTAATGACCATTCATTTACTTTACAACAATCATGGTTATTTAGTAGAGACCATATCACACTAGGAACAGAACACAGGAGGAAACCAAAGCATCTGGCCTGATGTGCTGACAAAAACACCCCCCCATGTGTGGGCAAACAGGTAAGCAAAAGGGCAAACAGCAACACCATGGGTGAGAAGTGTTCTACAAAACGGGAATTAGAAGACAATGACACTACACTGATGTCAGAGCTCTTCAAACCTTCAAGGAACTTTTTTGCTTCAGAGTTAATTGGCAGCAAGGACAACTCCCCCATTTCAATTCTGCACAAGGATTTTCCATGGTATAAGTTTAATCTTATTACATATAACCTTGGGATCACAGGATGGTGAGGGCTGGAAGGGACCTTGACAGATCAAGTGCAACCCCCTGCCAGAGCAGGGGCACCCAGGGCAGCCCACACAGGAACAGATCCGGGGGGGTTGGAAAGCCTCCAGAGCAGGAGACTCCACAGCCTCTCTGGGCAGCCTGAGCCAGGCTCTGGCACCCTCACAGGGAAGAAGTTTCTCCTCATGTTGAGGTGGAACTTCCGTGTTTCCCTTTGCTACCATCACCTCTTGCCCTGTCACAGGGCACCACTGAAAGGGACTGGCCCCTTCTCCTTGACACCCACCTCTCAGATATTTGTAAGCATTTATAAGATCCCCCCTCAGGCTTCTCTTCTCCATCTGAACAGCCCCAGGGCTCTCAGCCTTTCCTCATCAGAGATGTTCCAGTCCCTTCATCATCCTCACAGCCTCCATTGGACTCTTCAGTATTTCCCTGTCCCTCTTCAACTGAGGAGCCCAGAACTGGGCACAACACTCTAGATGTGGTCTGACTACACAGAGTAGAGGGGGAAGAGAACTTCCCTCAACCTGCTGGCCACACTCCCTTAGAATACAGCTCAGCAATTCCTCCTTTATGTGGCAGCATTTCTGGGCAAACTTCATTCCCGTTACAGAACGGAGAAATGCCATCTATTAAAGCCACAGCAAACTGAAGGAAACGATAGCTCAGAGTAAATCTGATCTCATTATTGTTTCTTTGTTAAGGAAAGGGAATCCAAAGAGAAACAGCAGCAGGTTTTCATGCCCTTTTTAAGCAGTATTAGAGACCAGAAGAACACGGTGTTTACTGACCTGGGCCCACTGAGGGTCGCCGTGTCCCTCACGGCCTGCGCGGTTTCCGAGGCGAAATCCAGAGCTCCAGCCACGGGTTTGGTTACTGTGCCAACCAGCCCCTTGCCAAGGCCAGAGATGAAACCACTGACACCTCCCTCAGTTTTCACACCCTCAACTGTGGACGTTATGACGCTTGTCAGTCCTCCAATGATACCTGGCAAAGAGAAGGAGAAGCAGGGTAGGCCAGAGGTGCTGTCTCATCGCATCACAGCCCCTCTCCTGGTGCTGGCTGCCCACAGGGTTTCCTGGCAAGCCAGGAGAAACCTGCTTCAGAAATGCTGCCATGACTTTGTACCCATGCACAGACTATCATATCCCACAGGAAAACCAGGATTGAATCCATAGTTAAATGTGTATATGTGAAGATGTTTCTATGCTGGTTTATTTCCCAGCTGTATTTATACCAACAGCTCATCTATTCCTGAAGTGGTTACTTACAACGTGACAAAACTTATCACAAAAGCTTACACAGTTTGAGACAGAAAAGTGCTTTTGTTCACTAGAAAAAGGTAATTGTTTTAATTATTGGATAATACAACACAATGAAGAGCTTTTAGAATTGACTTTTCGGCAAAGACTGACATATTTCACATTTCCTGCACTTCTACCAATAGAATTTAGAATTTAGATGAGACTTTACTGCACACTGGTGTGAGAGAAACCTCTCTCGTGCTCCTTTTAAAAACTTTCAGTGCCTCATTATGACAAAAATCCAGGATAAAGTCTTTTGCTCAGCACAGAACAGACTGCTGGTTTAGTGAAAACCACATTTTCTTTACAAAGGCTGCAACAATTGCACTAAAAGAATGACATTTAAACAAACTGAGTCAAGATGATGCAAAATATAAATATTTGATTTAAACTTGGCTGTATTGGTTTAACTTTCTTCAACAGATACATCATGAACTAAATTGATGTGAGATTCTGGCCAAATTAAGATTAGTCCACTGTCTTTTACACAAACTCATTTCTCTCGTTCTTAGTAGACTTTAAAAAAAAGTAAAACAAAACAAACCCACAAAATAACCCAACTGGGGAATGTTACTTTAAACTGATGTACTGATTCTGAGAAAACTTGGCTTTCTGGCACTGAAAGCAAACATAAGAAAGCCACAACCCAGCCACACTCCTTTTTATTGTGTTGGGCCCTCAGAAGCCTCTTTGCGTGGGGATTTTAGGCCTGTACAAACAAATTTTTGTTTTGGGTGAACTTTGATTTTAGCCAGCAAAAAAAATGTGGTTTTACTCACAGTTACACGTGAGAAGACCTTACTCTTAAATGTCATAGAATCGTTTGGTTGGAAGAGACCTTTAAGATCATCAAGTCCAACCGTTCACCCTGCACTGCCAGGGTCCCTAAACCATGTGCCCCAGCACCACATCCGCATGGCTTTTAAACACTTCCAGGGATGGGGACTCCACCACCTCCCTGGGCAGCCCATTCCAATGCCTAACCACCCTCTCTGGAAAGAAATTTTTCCTGATATCATGTCATTTCTATCAACTGAAAAAACCCAAACTCCCTCCCAAGCCCAGCCTGCGAACATTCCTGTTCAATCCAAGGCCTACAATAGCTCTGCTTCCCTGGCTTCAAATCACCCTCCAGGAGCAGCACACACTGTTCTTTTCATCAGATGGTTAGTTGTGAGGGAGAAGTGAGTGAACTCCAGTGAAGTGTTACCATGTGCAAGGCCATGGATCCCAGCTACCAGGTGTTCTCCACTGGTGGCAGCGTGGTAGCGAATGTATTCTCGCTCTGTCTGGTGTCTGTTATCCATCGTCTTTCCCAAACCATCTGACAGGGTCCCAGCAAACTGTAAGAGACCAACATGTTCTGTTATTAAAAGAAACAAAAGTGTTTCTCTTCCAGTAGATTTAGTGAAGGCAAATCCTAGGTTCTAGTTGTGAAATAGGGGTTTGGACATCTCGTTTTGTCACACGCACAACAGTCACTCCAGCTGCTTTTGCCACTGAGGAAGTGCAGAAGGCCATGGACTTGTGCTTGGAGCAGCTCAAATCTTGAGGAGCCAGTCACAACCTGAGCAGGTAACTTAAATCCTGAGGAGACAGTGACAACCTGAGCAGGTGAGTAACTTAAATCCTGAGGAGCCAGTCCCAACCTGAGCAGGTGCCCAACTGCACCAGTCAAGCCACAGCAAGTGAAGTCTGGAAAAGAAGCACTACTGACCCAACTGCAACCTTGCAAAACCTCACAAGAATGTTATTTCAATATCAAGCTTTTCTTCTGCAAAGATATGTGAAAAGCTCCGAGGCAAATCCGCCTGTCACGAAACAACAATGTTGGCAAGAATTAACTGAATTCTTCTTAGTAGCACAGGTAGAAATGGCCCTGCTGGGACAAGAGCTGAGGGGCATCTGTGCCAGGCACCCCGCAGCCCACAGGGTGACCCACTGCAAGGTGCCTGGACTGAGGCACCCCCAGGGATAATACACCCCCAAACAGATGTCTAAGGGGAACCCTGCAGTTGTACAAGGAGGATTTTATCTCCCTATGCTTACCTCTAACAGCATGGGACAAGACTGTAGACGTGCTTAGAGATGAAAGAGAAGGTTTTAGTCCAAATGGGATTGGTTCTCACAACTCTGACCATCACCAAGTGTGAGTCAGTGAAAAAGCACCAAATAAAAATGATTTATTGTGATCTGTTGACCTTTAGCTTGATGCAATCAGATATAAAACAGGCTTGGTGGAGGGAGGGAGGCAAGAAGAGGAGATAAAACCGCTGAAACCTTATGTCATACTGAGGGTATTATTATAGAAAAGGACTCCTAGCATGAGTTCTCCTGGAATAACCTCAAAAACTAGCTCTGTGTTGGGGTGTGTGCAGTTGGTTGCCTTCTGCCCCTCCTTCACCATCTCCTCCTTTGCACAGATGCTAAAATTAAGGTGTGCATGAGAACACAGCTAAAGCCTGGTGTGAGATTCTAATACACTAAAGATAAAACAGAAAGAGACAAACAGTTTAATAACGTGCCCAATGCAATGACAAAGTTCCCCTCCTTTTTCTATCATTTTTCCAAGGCTGTGTTTCTTTTCTTCCAAGGACATGACTAGTTTTGGGTACTTCTTTCCAGCTCAAAGACAAACCAGTGCAGTGGCTCCAGTGATCTAAACAAGCAGAGCTTTGCAACATCACCCTTCTTGGGACTTGATCCCATGCACATCAAGCAGAGCCTAGTGATCAGGGACTGAATTACTTCTGACCTGTTCCTGAACTTAACGAAGATGGTATTTTTATTTATTTATTTTTAAAATTAACCTAGCTATAGAAACCAACCTGAAGCTGTTAACTGTGTTTAAGGTTGGGGGTTTGCTGGACAAATACTTTAAGAGGATTAGAGTAGCTGCTATAACAATTAAACGGCTCAACGGGCCTTCGAAATTCAAACCTCCTGAAGGACTCTGTCAAGGCCTGAAAATGATTTTTCAAGAACACATTTGGCAAGTTGTATTAGGGGATGATCAGACAAGCAAGTTATTAATATTGACCAAAATTGGTAAGCTCTCCTTAGAGCTCTGACATTTTTTTTTATTCCCCCCTCCACCCTGAATTGGCCAGCTCTGCTGTACCAGCTTTCCCAGCAAATCTAATCCAGGCTTTCCTCACATTTTCCTTCCTCTGTGAAGCAGAATCTGATACATAACAGTCAATAACAATTCTGGTTTTGCATATAGAAGGAATTTAAATGCAAAAGTAAATTATTCTCTTAGTGAGAAATAAATATTCACATGCATGCAGTTTAAATCTCCAGTAATTATAAAAGATAAAGGGGGACATTTTTGTTTGTGTTGCTTAGAAAACAACACTGACTTAAAATAAACAGAGCCATTTAAGGATTCCAATGTACCAAATGTACCACATAATACTTCCATTTTGCCCTGACAAGATGTAAACACATTAATTACAAACCATGACCTTCACGCTGAGTGACTTTTTGACACAGCACCTCCTCCTCCCTGGGTATTGTTTGTTTTCTGGCCTCCTTTAACAAAGGCTGAAGCCAAACCTTTGTAGCCATCTGCACCATCTGTACCAAACCCACCAGGGCAGCCCAGTGAACACTTGGGAATGGTCCCAGCTGGGGACCACTGCAGCCCCCTCCTGCACCCAGCTGCAGAATGGGGTGTGATGGAGTTTGCAGTCAGAGGTGCAGTGCCAGCAACAGAGCCATTGCACAGGCCCTGGCACGTCAGGGTAAGGTCTGTTTGGCAACAAGGCAGCAAATCACCATTTTCTGCTGTGAAGTTCAGACTCTTATTTGCAATACAGGCTCACACTGTAGTGCCAGCATTGTCCTGCTTCATGATCTGCACCAGACCTACATCATCTGCATGACCCAAGACAGGTAATACCATGTGAGTGAAGTAATTGCTGGCTATCAGAAGTTTTGAGTCATCTTTTTATGTGCACTTCAGAAATACTTTCCCTGAAATGGTTTTGGAAGCTTATTTCAGCAAACAGAATTTTATCTACCTAAAGAAAAAAGAAAATATTTTTCAGTTAAAAAAAGAATACCCAAGCAACCATCCAAACACCTACACAAGACCTATGGCCAGTCTGTGTAGATGAAAATCACTGTATTAAGAAATAGTTACTGTGATGCTGAAGTAACTTGCCACTGCTAAACTGCAGTAAGCAGTGGAAATTTAATCAGTTTAAATGCAGCTTAAACTTCGAAGGGCAATGTGAACAAGTTAAAGCACAAAAGCAGACTTGCCTCCTCCTCCAGATGTCTTGCTTTTAGATCTCTCCCTTGAGAAGAGCAGTGGTAGATACTGAGATCAAGATATTTAGCTGTGTGGAAAAGCAGTGATGGTGTCTCCTGGAGCTGTTAACCCGGTCACACAGAAAATAGTCTCCAGCTAAATGCAGGTGACACCAGCAGTGGGATCCACCCTTGTCTTCCTCAGCTTTTGTTAATAAGGTGTGACCTGATCACTTCAAAGCTGAGGGAAGCCCATGGAAATGCCCACATAACTAAATACAACCGCCTGTGGAACAGACATGAAACTGATCAGAGACATCTGAAAAACAGCCCCCCCCTCCTTCTCTCTAACCTAATTTTCATAATGAGTTCTTTGTTGATGAAAGAAAAATAAATAATAGTAGTAATGTGGTCTTTTATCTCTGCAATTCCCCCCATTTCAGAGATTCTTTTTCTTGAAGCAGAACTCCAACACAGCGTATCAGTACCAGCTAAGACAAGTTACCTGCTTCCCACCCAAGAGGCACCCAAGTGTCACTAAATGAAGCCAGCCCACATATTAGGTATGTGTAAGAAGATGAGTGGTTTACTTGTCAACCTGGCATCCTGAAAAGCAGCCAAGTGTGGGCCTTCCACACTACTAATTAAAAGTTCTGCTATTCAGGTGCTAAAATATGCATTGTTTAATCATAGAATGGCTTGAGTTGGAAGGGACCTAAAAGCTCATCCAGTTCCAACCCCCCTGCCATGGCAGGGACACCTCCCACTGACCAGGGTGCTCAGAGCCCCAGCCAGCCTGGTCTGGAACACTTCCAATGATGGAGCATCCACAGCTGCCCTGGGCAACCCCTTCCAGTGTCTCACCATTCTCATAGGAAAGACCTTCCTAAAAGTCCAGTCTAAACCCACCCTGCTCTAGTTTAAAACCATTGCTCCTTATCCTTTTTACATGTCCTTGTAGAAAGTCTCTCTCCAGCTTTTTCCAGTCCCCTTCAGGTACTGGGAAGGTACTCTACCTTATCCCTTCTTCCTAGACAAGAAAAGCTCTCTGAAAGCTCCAGTTATATGAGCATTCAGCCACTTCCATTCACAGACAGACTCTCTTTCTCCTCTCTTTTCATCCCCAAAGCAGATGGTGCTTCCTGCATCTCCTCCCTACAAATGGACACTGCCCTTTTCTTCCAGGTCTGCATTCTAAAGCAAACCTGATCCTGGTTTTCACATAGATGATGTGAAACTACCAACTGGTAATACACTCCAAGCAGAAAACATGACCCATTGCACTTCATTAACTTCAGCCTCTGTGGGCTGAAATCAATGAATCCTCCTGAGGAGGCTGAAATATGACAACTTGCACTTTTCCCTCCAAATTCCAGGACGTTCTGCTACAGTGAACACTATCTTTGGAACAAGCACTTCATGATTACTGAGACTCTTATTGCACTTCCATACCAGCCTTAGACACCTCTGGAGGCTCCAGCCAACAGAAGATCCATCATTTCTTCTTTGACATTTACACAGTGTCACGGATCAATAAGAATCAGGAGCCACAAAAGCAGTGGGAATAGGATCTGTACAAGAAAGTCATCTACCCACATTCTGTACTTTGGTTTTCATTGATTTTTTGTGTGTGTGTTTGGTTGTTTTGTTGGGTTTTTTGTTGGGTTTTCCTTTTGTTGCTGTTGTTCTTCATGTTTTTGTTTCATTTATTTGCTGTGTTTAGTTGGGTTTTTTTCTGTGTTTGTTTTCCTCATTAACAGCTCCATAATTAACAAGTTTTGCCTCAAAAAAACCCCCAACTTTTGCCACTGACTACATATCCTCTGCTGTTTCAAGCAGCAGAAGAAAAACAACACCACCCATATAGGGTGTCTGTGAATCAAAGCTGGTGCCAAACAATAAGGCTTATGGGCACAAGAAGAATTCAAAGCAAATGAAAACTATTCTGGACTTTGTACTGTGTGTTCCCTGTAAGCCAGATGCATGAAGCCCACAGCACAGAAATCAGGCTTAAGTAATCTTTTAAAGTCTTTTTAAGCTCTTGGCACTGCCTGGTTCTCCAAGGACATCCCAAAAGGATAAATACACAATGACGACTTTAGTCCAAACATTCCATTGTAATTCTAGCATCAGAGAATGGTACATTTACAGATATTATTGACTGAGCAAAGCAGAACATTACAAGGTGGAATTTAAAGGGAGAAAGTGATGAAATTAAATACAGGTCACTTATAACTTCTGTGCAGATCTCACAACAGACTGCACTGAGAACTCCCAGAGTTTACTCTGTTTGCATCTTTGCTTTGCAGAACTGATGGAAGAGGGATAGATCTTTGTGCAACTCCAACTTTAACCCCAAACCACCACTTTGCAGAAAACCCCTGAACACCCCACACTGATGATGTTCTCACTTTAAGCTCCAATAATAAATCTGGTTCTGACAGACCAAAGCAGAAACTGAAGCATGGTATTTCAGCAATTGAAATTATTTCAGTTAGAAAGTCTCATGGAAACTGAATTATGTGATCTTTTCTCTCACATGTTTTCAAACCAGGAAAATCCCTAATCATGATGATTAAAAAGCCTCAACTTTTTTTACTCTCACAGTTTCAACTGTGACTCCTCTTAAATACAGTTAAGTGTCCACAGGAAAAGGAAGAGCTGCTTATTGCAGGAAAAAAAGGCTGTACAGGTAAAGAGCAGTGATGATCAGATTTCCCAATGTGTGTTCTGTTAAATCCATGTGTTCTGTTAAATCCATTCTTCCTTACAGCTCTAAGCAGGAACACTGGGTTTGGAACATTATTTTCCTCCTCTCTGCTACCTTGACATTTACCTTCTTTCTGATATACCACCAACAGAAACAACAGGCAGCACAGCAGAGAGAGCTTGAAAGGAATATAGCTAAAAATCACCTTTATTTCCTCCATCTCTCCAACATGTTATTGGTATTTTAGAGGAAACCAATATTTACCCTGGCTTCTGACAATAAAATACAGCAGATCAAAATGATGCATTTATTTCACTCTATGGAGGCAAAAATCTGCACAGTACAGGTTCTATATCTTCACTATAGGTTCTGGATCTTCACTACAGGCTAAGGAGACCTATATACATGCTGCTAGGATTTGTGGTTTAAAAAAAACCCTTTTAGAGCAGTCAGCCATCCCCAAACCCTGCTGTTAATGGTACTGGAAGTGTAAGAAGAAAAACGACAGGCAGGATTCTTGCCACGTACATAATGACTGGGTGCAGTGGGACAGATAAAGTTGTCCAGTAAATTCTTCAGCCTAAGCTTCCTCGTTTTTATTGCCACGTCTCAGGATTGATATTTAACACATTTTGGAGGCTTACCATAAAAATAACTTCCAGAGCAGCTTCGATGCTAATCAATACAGAACAGAAGCACTACAAGCTGGATTTTACCAATGGGACAGCAGTAAGCAGACAGACCACAGTCTCCTCTTTGCAGATCACTGTGCTCAACTGTGCATTGCACTGGGACTGAAAAATGAATGCTTTAAGTACTTGAAAAAAAACAAACAAACCAGGTGTCTATTGTCAGATTTAAAAGGCTCTGATGTCTGAAGTTGTTCCACAAAACACTTTCACTGTGGGATCTGTTGGTCCCTTAAGAGTCACTTGGGTATTTAAGCAGGAAAAGTTTGTGAGTTCAGTTCAATTTCAGTGCTAGAGAGTTTTACACTGCCCTTTACACATTAATACCCAGCCAGGTCAACTGCTCAGTACAATCCTGAACAGGAAGGATGGACTGGGCTGAGCCCAAAATGCATTTATAGCCAAGTTACAAACCCAACTGTGCAGAGAGAAACCTGGAATGGAACTATGAACAGAACTGCCTCAGCCTTAAATTAGCAAATACTAAATCAGCAAAATGCTGTAATCAGCTTCTCATTTTAAGAGACACATAAACTTTGACCCTCTCCAAATTACTGACAACTGAGGGGAAGCACCAGCTTTCCCACTGCACAAACACAACGTTCCTCGAGATTCCATGTGGTGTTCTCCACCCCTTGTGGATGACACATAACCCAAGGAAAGGAGCTTTAATTAGCTCACATCCCCATCGTTAACAAAGCTTCCTAATGCATCCTGACAAGGGCACGGTGGCTGGGAGCTGTGGGGAGCCCCCCTGAGGTGCAGCAGCTGCCCCAAGGAGCTGTATCTCCCTGGGGAAGCCCCCACTGCTTTGTCTAAGAGATGCTTCACAGAGTTGGGTATCCTGGGGAAGCCCCCAGTGCTTTGTCCCAGAGATGCCCCAAGGAGCTGGGTATCCTGGGGAAGCCCCCACTGCTTTCTCCCAGAGATGCCCAAGGAGAAGCCCCCACTGCTTTGTCCCCAGAGATGCCCCAAGGAGCTGGGTATCCTGGGGAAGCCCCCACTGCTCTGTCCCCGGAGATGCCCCAGGAGCTGGGGAGCTTCCCTGCAGGACCTCCTGGGAAGCAGCACCAGCAGGTGCCCGTTGGCAATAGTTTAGTGTTACAGGGTTGAATGAGTGATCCCTGCAGGAACCGCCGGCTGTTTTCACAGACATAGAAGGCAGTCAAAAGTCCACAGCGTGAACTTGGAATGACCCCAATTGCAGAGTCACTGGCGGGTTCATCTGGAGGACAACTGCGCTTTATTAAACAACTAATACTCTTAACAGATAATTCCCCTCTTCCCCCC
>JAOEGS010014137.1:0-10500 GCA_025447755.1 Corythornis vintsioides
GAGGAGAGGCTGAGAGAGCTGGGGCTCTTTAGCCTGGAGAAGAGGAGACTGAGGGGAGACCTCATCAATGTCTATCAATATGTTAAGGGTGAGTGTAAGGAGCTAGACTCTTCTCAATGTCATCCTGTCATCTAATGACAGAAGAAGAGGTAATGGGTGCAAGTTGGAGCACAAGAGGTTTACGGTGAACACAACAAAAAGCTTTTTCACAGTAAGTTTGACAGAGCTCTGGAATGGGCTCCCCAGGAAGGTTGTGGAGTCCTCTTCTCTGGAGACACTCAAGACCTGCCTGGATCTGTTCCTGGGTGACTTAGTCTAAGTGATCCTTCTCTGGATGGAGGATTGGACTAGATGATCTTCTAGGTCCGCTCCAACCCTTAACATTCTGTGATTCTGTGATCTACAGCAATTAACACAATCTCAAGAACCTTTGTTTTTCTATCTGGTTTTTCTGACATCCAGTGTGCCTGCCAAGATAACTTCACATGGAAAGGATCATAAATGAAAAACTCTATTCCTGTTCCCATTGCATTTGGCTTTAATTTAATTCTTGTAAGAGACTGTGAACATTATTTGTTTTGTTGTTTGCTTTTTTTTTTAAAGAAAAGTGTAAAGTATACTTTATATATAGTATACAAAAAGTATAAAGTAGTACTAGCCTCTCTACTTTGCAAATTTATTTTTCTTATTACTTTGCTTGAACTATGCAGATTATACATTTAAACATATTACATTACAATAGAAAAGATGATGAAGTTACAAAATAATAAAAACAATCTAGAAATTTGTGGAAAGGACAGCATGCTACTGTTATGTTTTATCATAGGTCATCTTGTATTTTGAATGAGATTATAAATACAGCAAAAGAATTTTCTGAACTTTGTATGCTATTTATTCAGTTTCCATGCCTGAAATGCACAATACTTTATTCTCCCATTGTGCCTTAGTCCTTCATTGTTCAGATCTAAAGAATAAATACATCATTATCATTACAGTCCAAGTTGGGAAATGGATAATTCAAAAATTGAAAAATCATTGATATCCATTTTTCCATACAATATTTAAAGTTGATAAGGAAGATATGCCTGAAGTACTTTGATTCCATTTGTGCATAGGCACTCAGACAGATATCATCGTGGTGCCTAGGGGAAGGTCATGTTAGAAGTACATAGTCTGAGTTAGAGCTGAAGGCCATCACACATCTGGACTTATCAGAGTTTTAGAGTAGAATGATGGACTGCATTTCAGGCTTCAAACACTGCAATAAGGACAGTTGATTTTTGGAGGGGATTTTTTTTTTTCTGTTAAAAACTGAATAAAAGTTTGTAAATTCATAGTGCCACCCATTCTTTATCTCTTGTTCTCTCCAACTTTCCCTTCCTTCATTTTCATCATTCCTTCTAGCAAAAAAATATATGCAGAGAATTGTTTTAATATAATGCAAATCAAAAGAGAAGAAAACAAAAACCCAAACACATAAATTCAAATATGCATGGAATCCTAAGAATTTGAACTTGATCTTAGTACTATACTCTACAGTTCAGGAATTGTTCTTCTTTTTTTTTTTTTAATTGCTTTTTTTTTTTTTTTTTTTAACATAATTGACTTTTAATTTTGCATAATTGACCAGTCTTTTAACAGTTAATTAAGTAAATGAAAAATAACAGATGCACTGTTGAAAGAAATCAAGACATTTCTAGTGTGTTTTGTTGTCCTTTAAAGAGATTCAGGAGCTTGTATACTGTGTATACACTCAACACAAGCATCTTTCACATATTAATAATAATATTTGTTCTTCTTTCCCCTTTGAACATAATAAGATTTTTTAAATAATAATTTAACCTAAAATTGAATACCATAATGCTGGGAATATAATTATTTTTTATTTTGCAGATAGTTCTTTTCCTGGAAAGCATGTATAGCCATCTGTGATCTTTCCAAAGCAAGAATAACTACTCCCTATAACACATTTCTAAGACAAAAGTGTAACTTATACTTCTGAAGGCTTTGTAAAAGGATGCTAAAACTATTCTATAAGAAAAAAATCCAAACAATATCAGATAGCCAAGGCTTATGAAATCATAACTGCATCTACTTTTATAAAGTAAGGAGTGAATTTATTATGAAATACTTGAACTTACGAGGTTTACATGTACAGAAGTATTTCAGACTATGTTTTTGTTACTGCCTTGTTATAAGTTATGCATGTTTCATTAAAAAGACAATTTCCCTCTGCTTATAGCACTCTAAACAGATAAGTTTGTCAATTTGTGACATTCCTGAGTCATGTAAACAACATAAGAAAGAAAAAATTGGCCTTAATTTTTTTTTCTACATAGTTACAACCATTATCTAATTTATTTCTTTAGATTCTTTAAGGTAAATTTCAACTTGCTTATTTATTGAAATAAAATGGTCAGTACCAAGGATACCTGTACTTCATACTGCTTATAACAGAAGACATGTCATATTGCCATATCTTCTCTTAGACCAATTAACTACCCAATTAAAGAAAGTGTGAACATGCTATCCTCCAATCTAATGATAAAGCAGAAATGTGCTAATACACTCAGATCTATCTTTGACACATAGGTGCAGGAAATTAAAGATAAACCACTTAATTACACAGACATGCACATGGGTGAGATATTGAATATGGCACAGTCATCAAAAGAAATGCCATATGGAAACCCATATGGCTCCATAAACAAGTACTAACACATTTAAGAATTTCTCTGCTTAAAACAATATAAGGAGAAGCATGTTCAGTAGTAAAAAACCATGCCAGAGAAAAATGCAAGGGAAGGGAAGGGAATGAAAGGTAAGGCAAGATGAAAGTTAAAATAGTAAAGGAAACATTGTATTGATAAATAATTACTTGTCAAAATTTCGCACATATGCTACAAATAATTTACTGTAATTCATGTTTCCTTAGTCACTTAGACTCCTTATACTCGAAGCAATTAAGAAAACAAGGAAAACCAGACTTTATCTAGAATATAAGAAGATAACTAGATTCTTATTAAGTCTTTTCTGGTATAACAGTCGCATACTAAATTTTTCTGTTGTTGCAGACCTCTTAATGCTTATAATGGTAGTGTCCATTATTCAGAAAAAGTATGTTTGAAGCAGACATTTTAGAGTATTAATCTCTGCTAACACTAATATCAACATCTGAGCTAAAACCCTGGGATCTTTTCTCTAGACAGTGACAGAAATGCACGTTTTCAGAAGCATACACAAGAACTATCCTGAGAATTAATTTTTTATTGGAGGGAACTAGAAATTTTATTCCAGAACAGTATATAAGAGCAAGCTAACATTTATATGTTTAATCAGAGGTTGGTGGGTTTTTTAGTTTTTTATAGCAATAATATAATACAGAGAAAGTTAAATTTAATCCCTTAGTTGGATTTCCTTTCATCTCACCAACCTTTATCTAGTATAAGAGTGGTAACATATGGAAATTATCTGGTTCAATTTGTGCAGGGTAAACTATCAAGGATATCCATAAAACTTACCACAGTTGTCCCAGGCAATTGCTGGAGAGCACTGGGACAGCCAGTGGTTACTATCTCTTTTCTTGTAAATTGCTTCTAAATCCCACAACTGTCATCAGCCCAGTGAGATGTACAGTTCATCCTGCTACCTCCAGCGTCTGTGAAGATAGTATGTCTATGGTTCCTTCCTCATCATTTGTCAGACATATTAAACTGTGAAACCACAGAACAATTTAGGTTGAAAGGGACAATAAGCCACCTGTTCAAATCAAGAAAAAATCTTGCCCTTTAAATTAATTTTCTCCAGGTAATGTCCAGCAGAGTTCTGAAAATCTCTAAGGAGACTTCAGAATCTTTTAAGGGAGAAAATTGTCTCCATGTCTGACCAGTTTTTGATTTTGTTTTTCTTGTTTTCATAATAAGAAGAGAAATTTTTCCTTGATGTATCCAGCTTTCATTCTTCTTATCCATTTACTGTGCATGTTTGAGAAAAATCTGGTTAGAACTTTTCTATTGACATATTCTATAATGGAATACAATGTTAGGCAGAACCCTCAGCTATCTGTTCTCTGAACAGATTCTGTTCATTCAGCCTTTCCTCATAATACCATGTACTTCAGCCACTTCACAATCTGATCACTTGTTCCAGTTTGTCAATGTCTTTCTTGTACTGGGGAGCTGCAAAACTGGAACACAAATTTCACAACTATACAGGGTAATATCACTTCTTTTAAACACTGGCTATGCTTTAACAGTTCCTTCCAAGGAGGAGCTTCAGCATCTGTGCTCTATTTAGAAGGAACAATTGAACTAAATAACCTCATGAGGTCCCTTCTAACCATAAATATTCTATAATTCTGTAATTTAAAATGTATACCAAATTAACTGATACAAACACCCTATCTCCTTGGTCTGTGGACAACAGTTGCATTCAGGACCAAATCACAAATTAGAGTTGACTGACACACTCTCTTCTCAGAAGAGGCCTAGTCAGAGACGACATTTCTGACATGTCTAAGTTTTGTAGGCTATTATTATTTAGTTATCCAAATATTAACAATATAAACAAACCAGGTAATTCTTCTGATACCCTTTCTCAACACATCTCTATAAGTAACTAAAAAAAGAATGAAAAATCAAATGGAAATACAGATCTGATCAATTCTGAAGTTTATTAAAGCTAACCTCTTATAGTAATGATAATTGATAATAATTTACTATTGATTTTGACAGCAAATAATGGGTAATAGTTATATAAGAAGAGCATTAATTGTAAGTCAGGTATGAGACATCTGTAATATTTGTGTTCTTATTACCCATTATCTCTTTAGTTTTGAAAGATTTATTTTTTTTTTTTAAGTACTGGCCATATTTTTTGTTTGTTACAATAATTTTAGATTATAATAAATATTGTTTTCAGAAACTGCTGAGTGCCCTCAGAAATGTTCATTTATTTCATAAATATAGAGATGGGGCAAGAAACAAAATGCTGATACTGTTACCCCTTAGCAAGGAAACAACACATAAAATTAAAAAAAATGCTGAATTATATTTTTTGGTATAATTTTCATTCAACCTGATGTTAAGTCCAATTATTATTAATATTCAAGTCTTGTAATGTTATTTACTAAAAAAAAAATAATCAATTTTATTCACCTGGAACTGAGTATTTTCCTCCCTGAATGATAAGGGGTGTGGGGGAGAGTCCAATACTTCATAGTGTTAACCATGGATGATTACTGTATTTTTCATTCATTTTACGCTTTAATTTTCCCTCGTATTTTACCTGCAGGGCATAATACAAGACATTTATAAGAAGTAAAGTTATTAAAAAATATATTATATGAGTTTATGGCAAGCATGATATAGGGATGGGTGGCATGTGAAGAAGTGTATCTTGTGCACTATAATAATATATGCAGTAAATTGGAGAAAAAACTACCATAATGCTAAATTAAACAATAAAGATTTAATAAAATAAGCTAGAACTCTGTGGTAATAGTGATGATGAATTAATAGGAAATAATAATAAGTTTATTTACAGGTAAAATATTTAAATATTAAGTGTGAGCGTTTTGTGGAAAATTGATGTATTAAAGGAAATGGTGTATGTTATGAAAAGAAAGGCACTTTAGGGACTTGTCCTAAAGCAAAAAGACAACTGATTTTTATGTTGTCACCAGTGGCAACAAATTCAGGTCTTTATGGGCTGATCTAAACACCCCTGAACCAAATGAGGAACATTTCACTGAATTTGTTTTAAATTTTAAATAGTTCTCTATTGTTAGGAAAAATATTCTCTATAGGAATGGTTACATAACTTCCCAGTGGCCACTGTATAAGAAAACTATATGGGGTACTAAGTGGAAAAAAAAAAAAGCACAATTATTCTGAATTTTTGAAAACAAGCAGCAAGATTAGTTGTTTTTTTTCTTTTTTCTTTTTCTTTTTTTTTTTTTTTTTAAGGGGAAGGGATTAATGGTTTTGGCTTTAATATAAGATGCACACATATTTGCATATATCTCATTTTGTGAGCTATAGCTCCAGGATCAGTTCTAACATACTTGTTTGTAGAATTTTACATTCTGTAAAGGTCATAGAAGCCCCTGAAACCATAAAAACCTCTGTATCACACTCATTTCATATTACATTTGAATCACAAACTATTACGTTGAATACACTCAGACATGACAGTGTCTGTATTTTGGTTCTTACAAGTAAAATGCATTTTGCCTGTCAATTTGAACTTTTCAGTAATATTTTCTCTGTGCAATTTGACTATTCCTTTTTCCAATTTAATGTTCTTTAAAAATATTAGCATTTACATTAAACAAACATCAGTTATTAAGTGAAATAGAAGGGTTGAAAGAGGTTGAAATAGACTGAGACAGATTTACATCAAATAAAGTTTATGAAAATCGTGTGCTGAGTATAACTCAGTGGTTTGGTTGTTGTTGTGTTTTTTGGGTTTTTTTTTGTCATGTTCCTACACTCTTTGGAAGAATTATAAAGCAATTTTTAGGTTTAAGTAGCCTAGATGCACAACTGTATACTATGGTGTAAACAGACTTGTGTGTTTCCCATTACTCTGAAATGGAAGACTCCCTAAAAATGTGTTTTCCATGACACTTTTTAAAATTTATTCCTATCCTCTATAGTTTCAAGACATATAATCTCAAATATATGAAGACACTGTAAACTGGTGAACTGCCTTCTGCCTGAGGCAAATTAAAATAAAACCAAAATAAAACCTTTGAGGTGTATTCATTGCTCCATGAATTGCCCCATTTATCTCACTCTGAACCTCCAAAAGTCCTTATTTTCAAGTAGAATTTACCACATTTTTTCAAGGATATTATAGTTTATAAAGATGATCTTTAATGATGCAGCTGAGAAATTAGTCATATATACATACACACATACATATATATGTAAATTAAAATTCTGTATGTAGATTTATCGCTTGGATGTTCTCAATACGAGACCATGGTTTCTTCTGCTTTCTTAGTTTTTGCAGAAAAATGTAGTGATAATGAAAGTTGTTTCAGACCTGACTTTCATGAAAAGTAAGAATAAGTAGTGAAAGACTTCTAAACTATTAAAAATAAACAAACAAAAAGATAATAGAAGCTTTTTAATTTTTTTTTTACTGTGAAGGTCAGAAAACATGGGAGAAATAACTTGCTGCCAAATATTTTATCTTAATTTCCATAAAATAATGATACTGAATATTTAAGATTTGTTTTAAAAATAAGTTTACAGAATATTGGAGCCTAAATTAATGTGAGATGAATGTGAGATGAATGCAACATTTCCAGTTCTATGTGCTATACATACTTACATTCATTTCCTATACATCTTTAATATTCCTACTGTCAAACATAACTATGCACTAATTTCAGGCTGATAAGCATTATAACCTAAGATTTATAGCTATGAACTGCTTGCATTCGGATTAGAAATTTGGGCTAAATTTAATTTACTAATTTGAAATGGCAATGTTTTGAGATTCCTTTTAAATTCATGTAAACTCTAGCTACAAAATCTGTACCCTTCTGTTGCTACAGAACCCAGTGTCAAAGGTGGCCTTGCTTTGAGTGCAGAGGTAAGTTAGGTGGCCTTCAGATGTCTCTCCCAACCTGTGACTTCATGATTTCTTGATTTTGATCATAAGTAATATGTACACTGCAGAATAAGTGTTGCAATTGTGTAATATCATAGAATCATAGATATTAGGGGTTGGAAGCGACCTAGAAGATCATCTAGTCCAACGCCCCTGTCTGAGCAGGATCACCTAGACCAAGTCACCCAGGAACAGATCCAGGATATACATTCTTTTCCCCCCCACATTGATCAAAGCTTTCAAATGTGTTCCATATTATCAATTATAGTCTTCTTTTTGTGAATATTTAATTCCAGGTCTTATTGCTATTATGCCCTTCTCAAGTATTTATCAAAGAGTTGAGCTAAATGTCATTCAGATATTTACTACGTTTTGGTCTATTTTATTGCCTTTAGATGGGTGCCTGAAAACAAGATAAAAAAAAAATAAAAAAAATACTTGAGTGAATAGTGAGGAGTTCTGCAAATACTCTGAGTTTTATCTTTTTATATGAAAATAAGCACTTTCTAATGAAGGGCAGTAATCACTTCACATTTTTACTGACTCCTTTGCACTGATCTTCATGAATGGATGCTTCTTTCAGCATTATCCACCTCTGTTCTACTCTTGAAACCAAAAGTATATTTCTGCTCCATTTACATAAGGCAGAAATAGAAGTGAATTCCAGTTTACATCCAGAAACGAATTTTCTCAGCATCCAGATTTTGGCTTAGTTATCTTTTCCTTGGAACAAATTTTGTTCTGAAAAGTTGTATTTGCTACACAGTTTCAAAGCATATTAACACATTACTTGCAAATGTAATTCAGTGTATTATCCACCCCAAAGGATCTTCCATATAATTTAATGTCTTTTGTTTTTGAAGAGAAAAAAAACCCATCCAACATAAAGCAAACAGTTATTTTACTGCAAAAACACACTGAAATGACTATTAAGTAGAGGATGACTAGAGCCTCTAAGCAATTATTTTAAGGTTGAAATTTATTCTTTTGTCAAGCATATTAAACAAATTTGTATTTATCTGTACAGGTGTGGAAACGGTTTATATAGCTCCTAGACTATACTAGGAAATTTAGGTACAAATAAAAGAAGACATTTAGAAAATAACTGCAAAGGAAATCAATGACAACTGAAGTAGAATTGTTTTTCAAGAGAGATGAGCTTCTGGAGCTTAAAAAACATTACAAAGTAACCACGCAAACATATGAAACTTTTGCAAGAGAAAAGATTAAGATTTGCAGACTTGAAGAATTACGGTACCAGAAAGACATGTGAAACATTTAACTGTAATCTCATTAGTTATATTCTATAGAAACATACTGTTTTAAAATATGAATTGAATACAATAACTGCAATTTTGCTTCATCTTGAAGGCACCTAACATTAGAGATCTAGATGCAAATGTCTACATGTTAGCTTGCCTAAATTTCAATTGTCATAATCAATGAAGACTCAATTCAGGTGAAATGAGTGTGTCACAAATTACACTAGTAGTTGTCCACATCGGAAATGCTTACTGTTATACATGATCTAGAGATTCCTATCAGGTCTCCATCCAACACAAAAATATGGATATTTTATAGGTCTTCTGTCATATCTGCAAGCTTCTGAAGATGACTTCATAAGTTATCTGAAAAGGCAATTCTTGCTGTTGTGAGAGCTATTGAACTGAGGTAGCTGGATGACTCCATTTATATATCTACAGTGAGCTGCATAGGTGTACAGATTTCCTTTGCTATCTTGACTACATAATTAACTGTCATGGAAGCTTTGGTGCTTAGTCCACATGTAGGAAGAAAAATGTAGGTTTCTTAATATCAAGTGAAATTCAACTAGATTGCTTTAAGTGTAGTTTGCACACAAGGCTGAAGACAGAATGTGAAGTCTTTTGAACTGTAACATGAGAAACAAATAAACAAATCAAAGCATGCCACATGCACTCCAGTCAGCTCTTAATCATGTTAATTCGTAAGTACAATTAAGAATATGCTAAAGCAAAGTTTTTGACAGGTGTACTTGATTTCCCATAATGTGAACACCGTGAAAAGATATTTTTTAAACAGGTTTTTCATCATAAAAACAGTATGTGATAGCTTAATCAGACTCTTCAAGTGAAAAAGTGTAACTGTTTTTCATGTTGGTAACCTGTGGTGTACATTAACAGGAAGAATAACTATTTTAGTGTAGTGACTGTTCCTTGTGTAAGACTCCAGCTGCTGTGAAAGCTTAAGCCAGAAAAGCTATCCTGAACTGGATTGCTTGATGACAGATTGTCAGAATGTATTAAGGTTCTTAAGATAATAAGAAATGCTATGTGATAGGTAAAATTGCCCTGTGTTTCTAACTTGCTGTGCCATTTTGAGTGTTGTGATAGGAGATGCTTAATATCACTGTGATGTTCTTGATTCTGAAAATCGACTTATTAATTATAGTAATGACATTATGCATCATGCACAAGCTAGTTTGCTTCTCCTAATTTTCCAGCTCTACCTTAGCATAAAATATATAATTCTCATTCTTCTTGGATTAGCCTAACGAGTGCTAAGGGAGATGGCAGAGGTTATTGCTAGACCACTCTCCATATTTTTTGAAAGGTCCTGGAGAACAGGAGAGGTGCCTGAGGACTGGAGGAAGGCCTATGTTCTCCCAATCTTTAAAAAGGGCAAAAAGGAGGACCCGGGTAACTACAGGACCATCAGCCTCACCTCTGCCTGGAAAGATAATGGAACAACTTGTCCTTGATGCCATGTCTAAGCATGTGGAGGAAAGGAGGCTTATCACAAGTAGTCAACATGGATTCCCTAAGGGGAAATCATGCTTGTCTAATCTGATAGCCTTTTATGAAGATATCAGTAGATGGTTAGATGAGGGAAGTGCAG
>JAOEGS010014138.1:20372-33168 GCA_025447755.1 Corythornis vintsioides
TAAGTATTTAAATATATAATTACTTATTACCAGAATTCATTTGGAGGAAAAAGTAAAGTAATAAACATATGGGAATTCAACTGAAAACTGCATTGAAGTCCAAATTAACTCTAAACCAAGGATTAGGAACACTACCCAGCTTTCTGCAGAGCCACACACAGTCACCCTGCTCTTACAGGAAGCTGAGCCACTGTGGTTAGGGAGGCAAATCAAACTTTGTAAATATGCCAAGCCTGTCACCAAGACTTATTTACTCATTTACAGCTACTCTAATTGTGGCCATATGGCTCCTGGTCTCCAGCAGCATGGGTAGACCAAACTTACATCTGTTGGCTTCAAGATGTTCACTTTAGCCTTGAAACTAAAAATAAATAATCAATAAAAATCCAAGAATTCCTGATAGTCACCTACAAGGAAATGCTTCCTGACAGATCACAGCAGCAGAAATATTTCCTTCCTTAAAAATCTGTAACAACCATGTTTTTGTTATTTCTTGCTACTGAGTAGAATATGCCACAGAACAATACTTTATCATCCACTTGATTCAGCTTTTTCAGTTGCAGAAATAAACCTGGAATATCACCTCAGAGAAATGCAGAAAGACAGATATAACCAGGAGATAAATGGATATTATTGAAACTGGTGTAAATAACAGTAAAATAATAAGCTGAAAAAGATTACTGAAAACCTCTCAGCTCTTGCTCAAGAGAGCATATCTGCTTAGAGATATACAATATATTAAATTTGGAGATATATTTAGCCCTAAAAATGCTTTAGCCTGTTCCTGCACCCTGTCCTTTCAGTGCCTCGAGCATGGGGTACAAAGGGCACAGACCACACCATGCACCACCTTAGTTATAATCCTCACTCATCTTTGTTTACCTAAAACATATACCTGTATTTTTTTTTTTTATGGATTTCAGGGCACATAAACACATAGCAAATACATATGTGACAACATAGATGAAAGAATCTCTATATACTGACAAGTAATCTCATTTAAAATAAAATAAAACACAAAAACCCACAACAAAAGCCAACCCTATTAAAATATGCCCATTCACAGCTCACCCACCTTCCTCAGTGAAAGCTTTTGGGGTGAATTAAGAACATCACCTCAGAGAGGGGGGATTCAGTTTTCATTTGGTTTGATTTGATAGCCTCACTCCCCAGCTAAGAGAAGAGCTAGGAAGGGTATGACTAGGTGTTTGTGAGACAGTCCTGCATATGGCAACAGTAAAATCACTTTTCAGAAATAAAAAGCATGGTTTGTTCCCTCTGGAGCATTCCAGTGCCAGCAGCTGGCTTTGCCACCACTACAACCCTTCCTGACACAGGACAGGCTTTGAGAGGAGGGTTCTGAACCAAAAATCCTTACCCCAAACAAAACAAAAAACTCAAGGGTCTTCAAAAAAAGGCAGTGTCCTGTTCAAATACAGAAGTGAGAGGATATTCAACATCCCACATTTTCTATTGCTTCTAGACTTGAGAAAGCTGTGAACCACCTGCTCTGACTTCACAGCTGACCCTGCTTTGTGCACAAGGTTGGACTCCCTTGAGTTTGCAATGCAGGCTGAATCATCCTATGGTTTTATGAATGTAGGAGAATTAAGAATCACACCCCATACCTGTGAGGACTTAGCTGTGAGCAGAAGCTACACCTAGAAGTAGGAGCCACCCTGGGGCAACACGATGTTTCTGTGGTGGCTGGGTTAACACAAAGCTACAAAGAAGTGTTAAGTAATTAATACCTTGAGATGATGTAATCTGGGAAAGCTCTAAAAATTATCTGTGCCCATGCTGAACAACTTCTAAGACACAGAGGAACCTGCTTGTGTAAGTCCCAAGCACAAAGGGACACTGGTGCATTCCAAGATCTGGGTTATCTATGGAAATGAGACAGAGATGCCAAAGGGCAAGGGGCAGAGGGTAAGAAGCTCCAGCAGATGATAGTCCAGGTCACAGGGATACAGCTGAGCATGCTTCCACAAAGAAGTGTGTGCACTGGGGAACTTCTGGCTGCCAGTAAGCCTCAGCTCTTGGTCTGTGACAGCAAACATCCCTTCTAGCACTGCTGCTTCATGTAAGGCCTAAGGGGGATGCAAATCACCAATTGAAAAAGATCAAAATCAAAACTCTGGGAAAGAAATCACACTACCAGTCTGATAAGTAAAACACGAACACAGCCTTCAGCTGCCACTTCCCACAGAGACTAGGATCTGAAAACAGGAGGTCTGCAGCACTTCTTGCAGCTTATCAGCATTTAGATCAAGTTCACTTTAAGTCATGGAAACACAGCCAGCATGGGTGACCAAGATTTGCTGAAACCAGATCCCTGCTTTCCAAGCAGATAATAATTTTGGCTCCAGTAATATGCTGTTCCATGCATAGCTATAAGACAAATTATTTCTTGAAAAAAAAACTTGATCCTCTTTAATCTCCCTGAATAGTCTAACCTGTGAGGTCAGAGCTAGTGAAGCTGGAAGGGAAAAGTTTACACTTGTGGCCAATAATTCTTCAAGAGGAAACATAATTAGCACAGAAAAGCCACTTTCTTTGTGTATTTCTTAGGGACTAACTCCTGGGAGAGCTGCAGTCTACAGACAATGACCTCTGCAAGATAAATCTGCATTAGAAGTAAAAACATCACTAAATGTCAAGACTTCCTACATATCAGGGCAAGCTGATAAAAATCTGTTGAGAAGCTAACACTCCAACTTCTCAGTTTTCTTTCAACAGACCTTAAAATTGAACTTTGTGTTTTCCTGGGATACACTCTTCCTTGCAAGCAACAGAGCCATGTTACACACCTCTTAGCCAAAGGAAGAGACAACAACTGAAACCTCACACTCAGGGAAGCCATAACACTCCTGTGTGTTTTTTGGTGCTGTACTTTCTGAATGCAAACCATTGCTGACTCAATTACATAAATGTACATAGGGAAAAAGAACAGGAACACTACAATAAATCAAATAAAAAATATGTTTAATCCAGATCCTTTCACAAAGTACTTTAAAAAATCATTTAAGGAAAAAAAAACCAAACACCTTCCACAAGTAAGTATTATTTTTCTGCCTCTTTTCAAATTCTTACAAGCTCTTCTGAGAAATTCTCACTTTTCTAAATATCCTGAAGCCTAATAACAAAGTTGTGACCTGATCCAGAAGGCATCAATATTTGCAGAAAACTACAAATGCCCTATTTTGCCAATGTGCCTGATAAATCAGACCTGGGATTGATACTGCAGGAGTAAAAGGTGTGGTAACACCACTGTGCTGTTCATGACCCTTTGCCCTGTTGATTCAAGACCACCAACTGACACTGTTAGGAGTGGTTAAATAGCAAAAATGGAATTCCTCTATCTAGAAATTTAAAAAGGGACTGAAACTTGCCTTATAGGCCAGGCTTGGCAATATAGGGATATCCTGCACACCAAGGATTACGTGGATGCTACGTGTAAATCCCAGTCCTGAAAACCTCTGTGCTACTAATGTTGGAAACAACCAGCTAATTCAGAATGGGAACCATAATACCACAGGACAAGGTAGAGCTCTTGAGGGTGCACTCTGTCCCATCATCCAGGCCATTAATGAAGCTGTTAAACAGCACTGATTCCAGTATCAATCCTTAGGGTACATGCATTGCTTATGACAAGTCTTAAACTGGACTTCATGCTGCTGACTACAATCCTTTAAGCCCAGCAGTTCACCTGATTTTCAGTCCATCTTACTGCTCATCTATCCATGTTTTATCAGTTTGTCTATGAGAACATGATAGAAGACAGTATCAAAAGCCTTAATAAAGTCAAGATAAACTACATCCATTGCTCTTTCCTCATCCACTGAGCCAGAACCACTACCTTCCAGCTGTTAAGATTTCAGATATGCTTCTGAAAAAAACCACCAACCTGGGATTAGAGAGCTAATGAAAAGCTGTGAATCCAACACAAATATTGAGAGTTACAAATGAAGAGAATGCCATGAGGCAGACCTGCTTCATGCAGAACAGAACTGAATCTTATTTTTTGAGTAAAGTATTAGAGGCAATTATATTCAAACATTTATTTCTTCAAAGAGCCACTGAAAATGTTATAGGTGCCTTCAATTCAGAGCTGATGTGCAAACAGAACTGCAGAGGTGTCACTGGCAGCAGCAACACAAACCCAAACATAGTACAAAGAGATAAAGAAGCAATTCTAACATTATAAGCATTCCTGGTAGTTAACTAGATCCTGGCTCAAGCCACAGGATCCTAAACCAGTTTGGGGAATTCTGCCTGCCATTCCTCAACAGCCAAAGTCTCAGGGTTTGTACATATGCAGATCAGCACCTGGAATGAACTGGAGTTTTGAGACTGAATGCAGTCCTCATCAGAAACTAATGGCTTTAAACATTTATCTCATTCTCCCTCAATAATGCACATTTCCCCTCCTCCAAGTTTGCCCAAGTGCTTTCCTGTTCAAGAAAGATCTTAATTGATGGTACCAGTGGATTTCTGCACCCCAATGGAACAGCCACACTCTTCACACACAGACCAACTCATTACAACCACTCTGAAGTACTTATTTCTGCTCACAAAAGGAAGACAATAATTATATTGTGCTACAGGTATTTAATCAATAATATGGTGTAATACTACACCACTCATATTTCAAATTAAAAAAAAAAAAAAAGCACCCCACACCACTGCAGCTCACACTAGGGCAGTAACTAAGAGAATTATAATTTATTTCTCCTTGCCTTTATTTTTCTTCTTTCATATTGTTTTGGGGTGGGTTTTTTTAATTCCTATAGTGATAACAGTCACTGCTAAAGGGTTTATTCATGGAACAGTTTCAGTATGTATGTCAATGCTTTTTGCTACTTAGAAAACAAACTGTGAGTGACACTAAATATTTCTCAGGTGAGTTGCATCAAAATTAGCCCAATCAAAATTAGATTAAGATATTAAATTTAAATTTTTGAGCATTCAGTGAAGTTCTAGTTGTAACTTTGGTCAGTGGCCAATGCCTGCTCTTCAGTTCTTCATTGATAAACTGGTAGCTTTTACACTAGCACTGACAGCATCATTATGATTATATTCTGCTTTTCCCTTTAGTTGCTTGCCCATCACTCTGAAGGGCATTGTTTTGGGTCACCTCTGAGCCTCAAAATGTTTCCAAACTGAAAAGCAAAGCTTCTGTAAGACAAACAGTTCCACAGCTAAGACTGAAAGACAACTTCTTGAAAACACTCTTGCAGGTGAATTAGCACCAATTGGATTGTGTTAACTTGATCCATCCTTGAAGAAGATTTAATCTAAGGTGATTTCATATTCACATAGACTAAGATCATTGACATAATTTAAGATACTTCAATTCTGGGCACATACCCTAGGGTTAAAAGAATATAACAAGTAGCTGAGAAGGCAATTTCTGTGTCTCTAGCTCAAGCTGTAAAATCTTGCCTCACTCCAGGACACACTGTATTCTGCTTTCTTCACTCTCACACTGGTCTAATTATACACTGACACTCCTGGAGCATTTCCATGACACTATTTCAATGCTGCCTTCCCAGAACTTCAGTGCAGTCATGACTGCTCATAAAGTACTAAGAAAGCAAGTTATGCAAAGCAACTATTTGCAGAAGTCACCAAAAGTGACCCCTTTTTTTGCTAATTGTAGCCCCTCCTTACATGCTGTTCACTGCAACAATCCTGCCAATTCCAAACAGCATGGCAGACTTGCTTCTTGTTTAAGTCTTCATTTTGTTTAAGAGTTCTCTCCATGTCTATTTCCCTAGCCTAACACAGGCTATTCCTTGCCTAGACAAATCTTTTTAGCTACCAGCTTTTAAACATGAACATTTTTGCTGTTTATGAGCTCCCACCAATTCAGTTTTGTTTGTGCATTTTCAGATTTTTCAGCCTCTTCTCCTATGAGTAGGGTCAAGGATGAAAATTTGTTTTATTACAAAGTCCTCTAAAGGAGCAGGTTTTCAAAAATAGAACAAAACAATTGACCTCTATAATTCTAACACTCTGGAATATGATAATCTATTTGCAGCATGACCCACTATGAGACAAAGGCAGGTGGAACAGTTCAGAAACCAGCATGCCATGAGAGGTGTTCTCCAGCCATGTGATTCAAGGGGCAGATTGACTAGAGAAATCACAGCTTTATTACAGGAAAGACTCTCAGAAAGCCTACAGGTGACAATGACAGGTAAGAGAAGTGTGTATACGTTGAAGATTTTCTAAGCTTGTAACAACTCTCCTCCCACATTAACTAGATGAACATTGAATTAAAAAAAAAAAGTTGGAAAAAACCCTTTTGTAATGAAAAAAACATTTAATTAATTCATGCTTTTGATATATATGTTATACACTTGGCACTCTACAATTGACTTTCAGCTGGCTAGAGTAAGCACTTGCTTCTGTTCAGTTCTAGTAAACTGATCTCAGCCATTTTAGAATGGGAAACAAGTGAAGGGCTCCCTTTAACTTCATTGGTAAGAGGGGATTATAGGGTCAGAAGAAATTAGTGAAAAACACTTCCCAACATCAACATAAAGAAGAATTTCATGTAAGAATAAAAATGTAAGGAGAAACTAACTTCTGTAGATCAGAAATTAGGAAGTAGAGGCAAATGTGATGACTGCTTCAGAAATACAAGGAACAGCCCATACTCACCAAATTATCAGTTTCTGGATCTTCACAGAAAAAGGGTTTTCCTTCTTTCTCCTGCTTTCTTACAAAATTCTCAATATCTACATCAAAACTAGCAGAAGTGGTGCCTTCTGAGCCTTGGGTAGACTGCTCACATTTTTCAAATAATAGTGCTAACAAGGGAAAGAGTGGGTGCCTGGAACAAGAGTTAAAACATGTGAGTGTTTGCACTTCTGTGCACACCACTGCAAAGACAGACATTAGACCATGTAAGGGAACAGCCACTAACATAAGAAACAGAGAAGTCTTTGAAAAGACTGCAAATAATGCCACTGCCCATGGCAAAACATGATGGGAGTCTGTGGTGTTTTCATTTTGATTTGCCACAGGCTCTAGAAGCCAGGGAAACAGCAAAGTACATGTATTTAAATAACAAGAGCAACCATAAGCTAAAAAAATAGGACATACTAATTCAGTGTAATTGAGTGACAAGCAATACACCAATGCAGTGCAGTAGAAGTGAGGATTGAGAATTTATAAACAGACTGAATGTAAGCTTAAAGGTGTGAAATAAAGTGTGAGGACATTATTCTTCAGTGTGTGCCTTATTTATACATCACAAATAACTTCACAGAAAAGAGAACAGTATCCAGGCTGTACTCAGAGGCCTCCTACAAAATCATGCTCAGAGAAGATGCTTTTGCAAGCACAGGTCTGTAAGTGAGTGTGTACATCTTTGTGCTTCAGCTTCCCAGGTTGGTTTTGTTTGCTTGTGTTGTTTTGGTTGGTTGGTTGGTTGGTTTACCTGAAAACTGGTAATAATCATGTCTTTATAAAGCACTTTAAAGTGAAAGAACAATTCATCTCATCAAGACTGAGCATACTGTTTAGTGCAGCATTTAACATTGGAAAAGGGTCAAATTAATGCTTATACATCAAGATTTAATCCAGTTTGAGTTAATTACTGGGCAATAGATTGTTACCCCTAAAGAAAAGGGAGGAAAGATCAATCTAATTATAATAAAATCTCATATTAAAGATAAAAATACAATATAACAAATAGTTATAGTGACCATAGTTCATCTGAGTGGCTTTCTAAATTTCCCTCTTGCTTTAAAAGCAGCCACCTTGAGAGTATCCTTGAAAATGGTGCTGAAAATGAAGGATCCCACAATGAAGGGAACAGCTTTTTCTTAGACGAAGACTGACAGTGAAATTCATTTGATCTCATTCCTTCCTTGCAAAATGCTGAGACAGACAAGATATCAGCTGATTTTAAGCTACTTATTAATAATAATAATAAAAAATAAATAAATACTCTATTCTTTACCCTTTAAGACAGAACACAAGTCCATTACTACCTGTAAATAGCCTGCTTGTCTGCATCCATTGGAGTTTGAGATTCTACAGGGGTAGGACTCACCCCTTCTGCATCAGTTTCAGAGCAGTTGGGATCTTGTTCAGTTTTTAACTCTGTTACTACTTGCATCTGCAGAAAAAAAAGTTAGAAGTAAATTTGTATGCTTGACATAAAATAAGTAAAGTGTTTTCTGAGGAAACAGCAATGCAAAGGGCTCCTCAATTGCCAGAAGGCTGGTGTGACTTGGCAGTTGCACAAAAAGCCATAGCAGCAACAAACCCCCTATTTTAATCCTTGACACTTTTTGATGGGTAGAATAAAGGTCATTTCAAGTTTTAGCTCTCAGCTTTAAAATGGGAGTTAGTAAATTGCTAAAGCATTTTGGCTCTTAAGTTGCTATTTTTAGAATAGGTGAGTAAAAAACAGGAATTTTCTTCCTCAAAAAAAAATTATAGGGATGTCTGCACAAAAAGCCTTTGAGATAAAAACAACAGAAAAGGTATTTTTTACTCTTAGGTTTCCTTTATTATGTCTTACTGTACATTCTATCAAGATGCTGAAGAAAAGAAGGTCCATGAAAATGCATTTTCTTACAAAACCAAAATATTGTGTCCCTCTAATCTTTCAATTATCAGAAGCATAAACTTCCCTAACCTTTACCACTCACCTTTACATATTGTAGTAACAAATCAACAGCAAGCAGCAAGTGGTGAAAGCTGCACTCCTAAATTGCACTAGATCCTGCTACTGCCTTTGAGCCCCTCTGAAGGTGTTGGGAGGTTTTCCCATCACCTCCAGCTAAGAATCTTTGACTAAAAGGTCTTCAAGGAACCTGATATCTGAAAGTATATTTCCACCTCTCAACCCAAACTACTTGGTTTTCTCCCCTTTGAGGATTAGGAACATCAATACAAAGTCAAGAAATCACTGTCTTCCCCCCCCACATCTACTTTAGCCCTACAAAGTTTTATCTTAAATAAAGGACAGACTCTGTTCTAGGTATCCCCAGGCAGCCAGAACTCCAGAAACTCTTAGAGAACATGGCTCTGACAGAACTGATCTACAAATAAGCAACATAATACAAGCAATCCCAACACGAGGGCTGGGAGAAACAAAAAGGTTGTGCTTTATTACCTGTCAGGGCCAGTCCACCTCCCAGCAAAATCAGGAGCTGAGAAGAAGCCTGTGTTGCCTACCCAAAAGAGCAGCCTGCCTTGCAAAAACCTTCCTCAGCAAGCAGAGATGGTTTGTAAACCAGAATGCTTGCAAAGAAAGATGCAACTAATGGACTAATTTCTTTGCTAATGACAAGAAGGAGGAGCAAAATAAAAGGGGATGACTCACAGAAGTGATAATAAATGATGAGCCATACATCTGTGGAGTTTGGAGGGAAAGAGCATGTTCAGCAGGGGTTCTACTTAGAGGGGTGAAACAGCTCCCTTCAAACTGCAAGTTACTTTCTGTGGACCACCTCCAATGTACAAAACCAGGAGGCACTCCAATTACCTGTCTTGGTCATTAAGGCCTGAAAATACAAAATAAATAGAAAGAAAATGCTCTCTCCCAAACTGTTCTTTAAGAAAGCATGGACTGGTTTCACTGATGGGCTCTGTATTTGCTTGAGGAACAAAGCAGAAGAGGTTAAGGTAGGATAAAGAGAGAGAGAAATCTGAACTGCAGTAGAAGCAGCAAACAGGAACAAAAATGGATCATCCCAGATGGGAAAAGCTGCTGGTTTTCTTCTGACTGCTCACCACTGTTGCCATCTGCTGACAGAAGTGCTTGGATTTGCTGTTTGGGGCTGACACACAGTAACATAAAAACAGATTTTCAGAGTACAGACTACCCCATGGCTTTCCTCCAGCTAACACCATTTTCATTTAGCAATTCTCATTGTTGCAATACACAGCCAGTTAGACCACACAAAACCCACAAAAAAACCAAAACAAACAAACACAAAACCCAACAAAACCCACAAAAAATCCCAAACAAAAACAACCCCCCCCCCCAAAAGAAACAAAAACCAACAAACACCCCCCCCACAAACCACAATGACCAGACATACCCCAGTGTGTTGTGTTATTCTAATTGTTAAATTAACCAAAATGAGAAACTGGAAGCCCACTGACCATCTTTCTAACTAGCTATTTTAATCAAAAACCTCATTAAAATTTATGTTTTACCAATTGTCAGCCTGCAGGATGACTGCATCAGCTCAAGAATAATCCAAGTAACATGTAAACCTACATGTAAAACTGCATTCACCCTTCACTTGCCCAAGACCAACAAGTCTATGACTGTCTAAAAGTCATCTGTTGTAACTTCAGACACAGAGCATTAAAATACTGTTTACATAAAATATGAAGGATGTCAATTTTACTTTCCTAACAATAGGAATATAACAGCACACAAATGATCTGGATTGGATTCAGAAGAGAACTTCTCATCTAACCAGGTGAGGAGTTATTTTTCCAGAAGTTATGCAAAGCCATGCAAAAATTAGCTAAGCCTTAATAGGTATCCAAGTGTTAAAGAACAGCAACTTATAACTGTAAAGATCTTGTTTTACAGACAAGAAGATATAAGTAAACAATGCAAAAGCATTTTTTCTCTTGCTAAATGTATTTAGTTTACAAAAGAAAAACAGACCTACCTGTTGTCCATCTTGATAATTGTCTATACTTAATGTCTGTGTTGCCATCATGGTTAAACAGTTATGTCAAATCATCATAAGTATGAACAAATATTCCTTTGGGGGGGAAAAAAAGATCAGTGACAGAAGTGATCACTAGGAATCAAGTTGTAGAACATAAAAAAAAAAAAATTAATTAAAAAAAATATAATAAAAAAAATTATGCACACCTCCACCTAAAAAAAAATAAGTTCTTAGACCATTATAGATACATGCATTTTCTAAAAACAACCACCCACCCAAAAACCCTGTGTGTTTATTTTTTGCACTAATTAATGGACTTATTCTAAGGTAGAAACAAGCAAAGATTTGTTTCTGCAGTTTGAAAAGGCTAACAACACATTATTACTGTAATTGGAAAAATAAGAGCCTACAACAAAGGAATCAAGTGTACAAAGTGTTAAGGAATATTATTATTTACTTGTGAGCATGAGTCCCATAGTCTGGAGTTAGGGGCTGAAGAAACCAAAGTCTCCAATGACTCTGGATATCAGGAATCTACCATTCAAGTCATTTAGTACTCAACAGAGGGAAACAACAAACATTTAACAGCTTTTGAACAACATGGCCTGGTTGATGATGCAGGTTCAAAAGTGACCTGGGAATTCAGAAATCTCATTTTCATAGACACTTGATACTTTGGAAAAGAACGTTGTCCTGGTTTGGGTTAATAATATTAATAAGACATTAATAATATTAATAAGACAACTGATTTATGTTATTCCTTCTCATCATTAGACAGAATTTGGTGCCCAGGTGAGTTTGGTGGTGGTTTTGTTTGTTTGTTTGTTTTTAAACTTAGTCATCCAGTAATTAAAAGCAAAAAAAAAAACCAAAACCAAAACAACAAATCTTAGCATAGGACCACTATCAGATAGAGTTTATCAAAGTACTAATTTACATTTCATTTTCTTGTCATATTAGAGCCATTACAATTAAAAATCACATAATTTATTAAGCTATTACAATTCTAAAACTCAGTTTTCATTGCCACATAGGAGTCCTAATGTTTAGCTACTACAAAAAAAAATTCATATCACAAAAGACAGAGCTCATGTCTTAAAAAATTTACATCCAGGTATTAATTCCAGGTTTTCTTCTCTTTTCCTCTTATGTCAGTAGCAAAGAACTAAGTTTTAGAATGAACTGAAACAAAAACTTCTTTGTAATGTGTTCAATGGCTATGAATATTTCCAGCTATGACAGCAGCTTTCCTTCCCAATTCCATACTAGCACAACATGTGGCCACTTTGATCAGCAAGGGTTGCATTTCAGGGTATTTTCTAACAGTCTCAAGGAAAGAAATGTTTAATTAAGAAAACACGTGACAAATTTAAAATCAAATTTTAAATCAAAGAAATTTGCAGAGCTCAACAAGTTTCTGTCAGTAGACAACATCATCCTAAGGAGCTTGAGGAATACCAAATAAAAAGTAGGGTACAGTTTGGGAATTCCTATGCTAAAGGTATGTTTTTTCTTAAGATTACAGAGAAAAAGAGTATATTGCATGTAGAGTTCTTTTAACAGCTTTAATGAAAGTTTTTTCTAATTCTAGTTTCTCTGTCTTTACAGAATATATTTTATCTTTCTTTGAAATGCGAAAATATTACTTTTTTCCTTACCAAAATAAAGGAATAAAAAAAAAAAAAACAACAAAACCCAGGAGAAATAAAAACCACACACACAGAAATGAAAAAATTACATTTTTTTACATTTATGAATAAAGTGAAATCAACATTTGCCACAATAGCAAAGTGAGATGTCTTTCAAAACAGTTTAAAAGGACACATTCTAAAACATCAGCCCTAGAAGCATTTGCCTGATGTTTAAACTTTTATTTTCTTTCAAAAACTGTAGCTTACAGTCAGGCATTGGTGGCTTTCTGTATTTAGAGAGTGAACAGGCACATAGAAAAGCTCTGAGCTACAGGTTGTTTTTTTTTTGAGCTAGATCCACAGGGTTGGTTTTTTTTGAGCTAGATCCACAAGGGGTTTTTTTTTTTTTGAGCTAGATCCACAAGGGTTTTTTTTTTTTTTAGCTAAATCCCCAAAGGGGTTTTTTTTTTTTTGTGTAGGTCCCCCAGGGGTTTTTTTTTTTTG
>JAOEGS010014140.1:0-68557 GCA_025447755.1 Corythornis vintsioides
TCTGGAACAGGCTGCCCAGGGGGGTTGTGGAGTCTCCATCTCTGGAGACACTTAAGACCCACCTGGATCTGTTCCTGAGTGACTTAGTCTAGGTGATCCTGCTCAGGCAGGGGGGTTGGACTAGATGATCTTCTGGGTCCCTTCCAACTCCTAGTATCTATGAAGCTGGGCAGTAAGATTTCTCTAGCCAAGGTGTGTCCAGTGATGGCCAAACAACACAATTCCCATTTTAGACACCAAACTCTCCCAGCAAAATTTAAGAAAGACCAATATACAGAGGACCCACAGCTGGAGGTATCAAAACTATTGTTATTTCCCTGGAAGGCCTGGAAATCTCTGGCTGCTCAGCAAATAATTTGTATCATGAAAGATTTAAGCTTTTTAAGTGGCACTTTGCCAGCAGAAAGAAGGGTGGTGCACATGAAATATATTGTTTTTAATTTTGACTGCACCTGTTGACCCTGGCCTGGTGGCAGATGGAACACATTAAACATTTCATAACTCATAAATACTGGGACACTATGCACAACGGACTCAGGACTTCCCACAGCATGATACACTGAAAGTCCAATCTTCCCCCTACATATAATGGTATATATTAAGGCCACTAAAAGCTGATTTCAAAGCCACTGCTCCTTCCTGGGGTTCCCATAGCCTTTGTATTCCCTCTTTCATTTTAAGCAGTGCCATTATCTATTTAATCTGAAAATATGAATAACCCCCAGGTTTAGGCACATCCATGAATCTGCACCTCTCATCAGTGAGCACAAGCAATGAAGGACAAGAAGGACTGGTAGAAATAAGGTTGTAGTTTACAGGCTTTTGCACCAAGTCACACCTTCCAGGTGAGAAATCTGTGCATGAGGGGTGTCAGTCAGTGTTTAGTGAGAGCCTGCATAGGCAGATGCCTGGTTTAGGACTTTTCCATGATCCTTTGAAGAAGACAGAACAGCAAGAATTACTAGAAAATTGACACCCTCAACCAAAGGCAGAATTTATTCTAAAACAAAACAAAAAACAACTTAAATCCAGTCTGCTGCTGGGTAATGTATATGCCAGAGGATCAAAATATGGTGTAAAATAAGATCTCAGCAAGCTGAGATCCAGCTTACATATTTGGCCGGTTTAATCCAAGTATGAAAATAATTACACAAAGTCATTTTAAGCAATCCCAGAAGTATCTGAACACATGAAATATAGTCAATGCAAGAAGCGGAAGGGAGAACTACACCAGCTTCAGCTCTCCTTGGCTTTCTTAGACTTGTGTGTGAATTTGGCCCAGAAAACTGTCTGGCATTGGGGATGGTGATCATTCATCCCTTCTATTTCCACAAGAATGTGGGAAGGGCTTAGAAAAAACTCCTCTTCTCCCATCTGGGGGCCTGGGTGGGTGCCAGTCAAGTTAAATAATTCATAACCATTTCAAGTAGTTCCTTGCCACTCTATTTTGCAGGCGTTTGTAAAGAAAGCAAATGTGCATGCTGTGGCAGCAAGTAGGTTGCTCTATCAGGATGGGGCTGTATCCTACTTCCCTCTGTTTGTTATGACAGTAATACAACAAGAAGGGAAATAAAACCAGTTTATCATTTTAGCACACATCCAGCAAGAATTTCAAAGCTCATCAGCTAGGGAAAAGAGAGTGAAGAGACCTAAGACACAGGTTGAATGTCCTGATGTGGTATGTGCCCAGAGAAGCAAGAACCTACTTATCTTGAGGGCACCAGACACCTCTCCTTCTGCACATATGCAGCAGTGAGTGCAAGGCAGCATAAGACAAGGTAAGGAGAGATGTGCTGCAAGAAGCAAGCTCCTACCTGGAAGCTGTGGGCAAGTCTCAGTCTTGGTCTGCTGGCTGACAGGTGTTTCCACTGTGAGGAATGAGGTGCTTTGGGTCCTTCACGGGCCTAGGTCCCAGGGTGGGGCAGATGGGGCGGCTCCAAACCCCGCCTCACATCATGTGATCCCTTCACAGCTAGATCTCAAAGGTAACTCCCTTCACCCACATTGCTGCAAACCTCCGGGAGTTTCTCTGCATGTTGAGCAGCAAACTGCAGCTAGTCTGCCTTGCCTTTGAATGCTCTCCAAGACTTCATTTGTTTTCTGTTCTGTTTCAAACATTTTTTGTGTCTTTCTGGCTCAGTTAATTAGCTACAATACTCAGCTGCTCCTGTTTTCAAGTGCTGCCCAAATAATAGCTGATCAAATATAGAGAGACTTTAAATTTAAGCTGTAGCTGTGCTGAAAAATGAAGGCCCAGCTCCACCTATGGCAGATTGATCCATCCAGTTGACACATGTAACAACAGCAGAGAACACATGGTGGGTTGTGGTTCATGACCATAGTAGGGTTCATGCTTTGGTTTCTATAGTGCCCTGCAGCCAAAGCTAACACATTTTTGCTCCTAGTCTTGGCACAGAGCACTGAATTAAGGTAATTAATTCACCACTGAATGTGGTAGTTAACAACACCTGCAATTGCAGAAGGATAGCTGGGACATAAAAAGGATGATCTTGCAAACTCATTGGTAGCAAGGGAACAACTCCAAGGGGTCCTCAGCAGTCAGAAAGGGTGGGAAAAACCTGAGAAAAAGGCACTTGGAGAACTGCTTTGAGGCTGCTCAGGAGGAGAAAGACAAAGAGGCCATGCATTGTTGATGAATTCCTGAGTAACAATGGCCATGTGAACAATCCAGTCTTGAAGACATCAGTTATTAAGTAACAAACCTCGAGGCCACCTTAAGTAACAAACTTCAAGGCTACCTTGCATAACTAAAACAGGAACAATTATAACTTTAAAGAACTAGGCTTTGTAAGACTGCTGCATGATCAGAACGTGATAACCAATCAGTAAACTGCTTTATCATCGCACCATTATAGTCACACCAATAGAAATCTGTTTATTGTCGCATATTCATATACGAAAGGTATATATAGCTGAAGAGAAGAAGAATAAAGTGGCATCCACCTGATCATATTGATCCCTGTGTGATTTGTCCAGATCTCCTGCAATGCATAGCCAAGAAGACTGGGGAAGAAAAATGCCCTCAGATATTAGGAGCAGCTCAATCAGATGGACCCTCAAACTGTATTTTAGAGGTTTGTCTGGGCTGGACTATTCTTACAACCCCATGATGTTGCCTATCTTTACCTATGACAAGGCAGTCTGTCCAGGGGTTAAACCTGCAGTTTTCAGCCATGTGGCAGGCTATTGTAATCCATCTCTATTACATAACCCAGCAAATATTTTGCTAAAGTTCAGTTAAATTGCAGAATTGATAGAGGTGAGGATCATATTCTTTCTATTTTTTTTCTGCTGTGGAAATCAGGACAGTGAGATGCAAATAGCAGCTTTTCATATGCTTACCTAATTCAGTGGCCAAGAAAAGGTACTGCATACTCCCTCACACCAGTCATGTTCTGTGTATCAAGGAAAAGGTTAATATTTCTCCTTTCCTTACTCATTCCTGCTGTGGCACAGAGTAGAGATCTGAGTGTAAGAGACAAGCAAAGAATGGGAAAGAGGGTAGGGAGGAGGTAAATTATCCTTAGACTGAATTAGGTGGAGCCCAACTATTCCTGTGCTGTTTTGCTAAAGTCACTCTGGATTAATAAATGAAACAAAGGGGAAGGGAGTGAGACAAGAAAAGCCTTGTTATTTTGCTTCTCCCTGAGATTGTTTACAAGTTGTTTGACATAATTTAACGATCATTCATGGCAAAGCTGTCCTAGGCTGTTTCCTTCCTCCTCCATTTAATGCTACTGGTGCCTTTCTGGTGATGTAGGATCTGCATGGCTCTCCAAGTCTCATATATTCTCCTGCTTTTCCTAATCTGTGTAGGGACTGGAGCCCAGTCTTGATTCTCTCTTCTCATCAGGTTGTTGGCCCTTCTCTGTAATACAGACATCAGCTGTCAAAGGCTCAGAAACTCTGACTTTTGGGCCAAATTAGCACACCTATACTCCACAACAGTTCAAGATCCAGCTCCCTCACCCTTTGCTGCTGACACCTTTTAAATACTTTTTTTCCCATATCTTCTGTTTTAATCCTTTTTTGCTTTCACCCCCATTTACTAAAGTTTTTTGTGCTCCAACTACCTCTTCCAGTTACACTGGAGTGAATCCATAATAAATCTGCTGGTGCAATTGGGATTATAAGATATGAGCTGACTGTATGTTCCATCAGCTAGAGCCAAAACCAATGTCACCATGGTCAGCATCTTTCTCGCTATTGTTCTCAATATCAAAGAGAGACTGCAGTCTGGGAATGGTGATACTAATCATCAGTAAGTTGCATAATTTGCCTACTTCAACCTTCTCCAGATGCTTTTCAGCCATTAATTAAATATAGGAGCCCAATAAAGACAAAGATAATTATCTTCAGGGTGAGGCAATAAGGTGGCAGCAATGTTCTCAAAGGCACATGTCAAAGGTACAACCTGGTTGCATGGTGAAATCCCCCATTGATTTATTGGCTCACAGTCAGGTATAGGAGTCAACAGAAGAGTCATCATCTAGAAAATGGGAGCCTCACAAGTGCTGAGCATTTTCCATGGCACACTTGTATCAAAATGGAGTCAGTGGAAGAATCTTTCCTTGTTATTTTAATATAAATAAAATAGTGGCCGAGAAAACTTGCATAGGAATGTCTAGGGCAAACAGTCCCATATAGCATTGATTCCACTGTGGGCTATCACTTCTAGTCCATGGGAGCAGGCTTCCTGGTCCCTTGGGAATCTGGGATGGATTTACCCCTTTCACACTACTGCTGAGTCCCAAAGGGTTTTACTAATGACCATCATCAGTCCAAGCTGAGTACAGTTTTGGTACTGCCAGACCTCGAAAACAAAAGTGTGGGGAACCTGATCTTCTGTTCTGTGTTCATCCACATTCACAGCACCTCTCTGACCAATGTGTGATGCCACAGTAGCTTAAAGGATTCCTCTTCATGCTGCATGTCATGAGCTTAAAAAAAAATAGAGAGCAAGTCTGGAAAACTTTCCAGATCATGCAGTACATCTGCCCTAAGAAAAAGGTGAAGGTGTTAGGTCTGTCTCCTCTTCTTTTCTTGGTGTATAGATGTGCATTATATTCTCACACTGGGCTAATCTGCTGGTCCATCCCAGTTGTGTGTTTCATTAGAAAAAGTTTGTGTTGAGGTGAGATGGAAAGTCCTGTGGCCGTGAAGGACAAATGAAGTAGTTTTGTTTCTTGTCCTTATTGCAGCATTACCTTCAGGTGAAAGAGTGTGTGCTATAATTTACAGTTAATTTACCAGCATTAAATGCACCAATATTTCTCCCACAGTGATTTTAACGACTGGACAGATCTTTTTTCAGCCTGTTGTGACAGAGGAACTCACACTGATAAAAATCTAAAGGTGCAATTGTACTAAAGAAAACCTGCAAGCCCAGCCAGGACTAATTACTCTAACCTCAGTTCTGGATGCTGTCCATATGGTGATGATCTGTGCAGGCATATGGTCTAGCAGGGTTTGTAGAGGAGTAAACTAATGAAGAAACAGGAATGAAAGGTTACACTCGTGCAGCCCTTATGGCTCCTAAGACACCAACACAGAATGAAGGTGTTGAATGCGTAAGTTTTGGTACACAGATGCTACTTTTTAGTGGAAGCACCTACTACTTGTAAACACATAGGTTTAAGTCCAGAAAAATCAGGATCACATAGGCATTTTATCTATGTCTTATAAATGAATACAATTATATAATTGTCTATGTTGACATAAAGGCAGGGACATATCCTTGAAATATGGCTATTCCTTTGACCTTTTGTAGATCAGTGGCCTTCATTTCCTAGGATGAATAGGCTCTAGCACAGCTTGGCCGAGGTGGAAGAAGCTCCCCTTGTGCAGAAGACCAGCTCCACATGTGCCTTTTCTCTGACAGCAACAGTGGCCCTAGGAAATCCTCATTACCCTCCCCTCCTGCACCTCTTTACTGCCACATCATTGCCAAAGTCAGACCAGGATGGAAATCACCCTCCTGCAACCTTGCTGCCAAACAAAAACCCACAGGGATATCCCACTGGTAAAAAATGCAGGTGTGAGCACCCCACACTGTCAGGTTACCTGTGGTGGCTGTGCTGACAGGTGCTCCAAGAAAGATATGCCAGGGACAGGGCCGTGAATGGGACACTGGTGTGTGGAGCTGAGCTCCCGGGAAACGTGAGGCCCATCCGCGTGGTGCACCAGCACTGGGTGACAGCCTGTGCTGCCAGCTTGGCTCCAGGCATACTTTGCAGCTGTTTCTCTGTATGGATGAGCCTAGCCTGGCTGATTGTTTGACTGTTTGTCTTGGCAGTGAGTCCCTGCATTGAACCGAGGGTGTCATTTATCTCCAACGGCAGCAGCCCTCACCAGAGTAAGCAGCAGCAGCAGCAGCAGCCCTGGAAGCCCTTGCTGGCGGGGGCTCTCCCTGGCCTTTGCTTTGCATTCCTCCACCTCTTGCACACTAACAAGGGCCTTGGAAAAGAGGCCATTGCAACCAGAGTGCCTTGAACAGAAACAGATGGTTCACAAACCACTGGACAAATGCACCATGAGTCTGCATTGCCCAAGGAGGAGAGCTCTACCAAAGCTGACTTGAAATCTCTGTTAATTCTTCCTCCTTCCTGAAGTTTTGAAATGCAGCAGTCAAGAAACTTGAGTATTTTTCAGCTAGTTTTTGTTTGCTCCTAGGGTATGTTGATTCCTTGCATGAATAAGAACTGTGGCAAACACAATGTGCTATGCCTCTAATGGGTACATACCATCCTCATGTCTTGCAGTTAGATGGAGAACAGCAATGCACTTTATTGCACAGTGGATGGACAAAGAAAGTCTTGTTGCCTGTGGGACTCTGTCATGCTGATGTTTCTTTTCCTCTTGGTGCTCCTATGTCACCAAAGGGCCTGTGCGTACCAATAGGAAATAGAAGTGTGAAACTAATAACCAAAAATAAAACTCTGGAGGTAAGAAGATGACTCTGGAGGGAGGGAAAACAGAGAGAAGCCAGAGGGATGTAATTTACTGAGGCTGATTCACGGCGCTGGCAGGAATGTCTCTGCCAGAGCCAGATGAATCAGATTCCTTTTCAGTCTGTGCTGGCAACAGTTATTTTGGTGTCACCACTGGGAGAATGAGCATATATTTAGGAAGGATTGCTGGACAGTGACTACCAGATGAAACTGAAAAGGCTTGTGTCATTTTAACATTATAATCTCTGAAAGAAGCAAAAGGAAGGAAACTTAAATATTCTGGCATGTTAGGTCAGAGCTTCTCCTGAGATCTGGGGTGGGTGTTCCTAACTCAAACTGGGAGTCTGTCTCCTAAAGGTTTTGTTTGTCTCATAGATAGATGCTGCTGCAGCTCATAGACAAACATCTTGAACAAATATTTCTAAGAAAAAAGGCAGCTCAGCTGTCATTTTGTTTTAGGTCCTCAAAATTTGTGGGCCATATTCAGCAGCTCATAAGATGGAATGGACGTCTGGCCCTTGCTGTGCTTTCAGCATCACTGATAAGAACAGAGCAGAAGGGATGTCACTGTGCTGTTAACATTTTTTTGGATGTCACAAGTTGCAGTGGAGTTTTGCTGTGACTGTCACAGCTCTGGCTGATCTCAGGAACCCACTTGCATGCTATTCTCACACTGTGCAAAGATGAACATGGCATCTGAGTAGCAGCAATGTTGCAGTTCAAGTGCCCATTCAGCGAAGTTCTATAATACATGCTTTGTTTTGACCCGGTTGCTCCAATTGTGTCACAGGATTGCTCCAAAGGAGGCATACAAACTTTCTCGAGTGTCTTACTGAACGGGTCGTTTTAAAGACTGACACTTTCTGGGTATTTAGATCATGCGCCAAACAAGGTAAAGAATTTGTGCTAGAAAGACCTTTATATTTTGGGATTTGGCCAATTGCCACAGTTTGCTGATGCAGACATTATCTTCTCCTACTTATTTGTTGTTCTGACTCAAAAATTATCCATGAAAAACACTGTCTTGGTGTTCATCCACAACTGCAAAATGCTCCTGGCATCCTCCAGATGTCAGATCTGAGTGCATGTTTGTGCTTGCCTGGCTGATAAAGAAAACAGGCAAATTTTTATCTGTTTCTCACCTGTATCATCATGACTGTCAGCTAAGGCAAGCGTATATTAATATAGCCAGCAAGAGACAGCAGCTTACGAAACAAGTCTATTTTTAACAAGCTTTCCTTCCATGCTGTGGAGGAAACAAGGGACTTTAATATGTGCTTCTTGATGTGGGATTCATGATGCGGTTTTCCCCACCCTTGTTTGGATGAGCTTGCCTCATCACAATGCTGATGTTCCTTCTCTCTTTCTCCTGCACTTGGCAGGCTTTCTCAAACATATATCACATGCCCTGGGCAGACAGCCAACCTACCTGTCTGAGAAAAACAGACCTGATAATCCCTGCCACACCCTGACCTCTCAAGATGATAACCTGTTGTCAAGAAACATCAGCAGTAACTGTTTGGAAAACAGATGCCTGTCAAGTTTCACATGCAACTGCCTTTCCCTACTGCATCCTTTCTCAGCATGGACTTTGTTGTCAGTGCTATGGCTCCACTCCTGTGCATCTCCCAGCCCAGGCATCAGGTCCAGATGGTGCCATGGCACTTCCCCATGCAGAAGATGCTCCCTTTGTGCAAGACCCACCACCACATCCATTCACACCACCAGCAGACTGGTACCAGATAGATAACAATCCATGTTCATCATATGGGAGAATTTTGTTTCCTCAGAAAAAAAATAACAAACAAAGAAACAAACAAAACAACACAACAAAACCTTTTTGCTAATCTATGAAAAGCCTGGAGGGTAATTATGTGGAGTGCTCCGTTAGTGTTAAGTTTTTATTTGTTTCTATTAGCTAGCACCTGGAAGTCCCAACAACATCTCTGATGTGGAAAATAATAAGACCCATGTAACTTGTTTGCTAAATAAGTACATTTGTGCAGGCAGACAAACATTAAGGAAATTATGCTACTGAAAAAGACACATGTATAAAAGAAAATCTTTCCTCCAAAAGTTATATCAATTATGTTTTGAATAAATCATATTAAATTACTGTCTGGGTGTAGTCCCGGAAAAAAATATTTGCTATAACCTTATACCAGTTCAATTTTTTAATCTAAACACCAGGTAACAAGCAGAGGGTTGGACTCTTATCTTTTTGTTGGGTGAAAGCAAGTGATTTATTCCTTGAGTTGTCTCTTTGATTCCAACAAGACAACTTAAGCATTAAGGTGCTACTTTGTATGACTGGGAATCTAACAAGCAATTTTTGACTTTCCGTTGTTGTGGAAAATGCAATCTTAAACTATTTACAAGTGAAAAGCAGAAATAATCAGACATAAGACAAAGCTCTCCACTTTTAGGCTATCAAAATGTTTACTGACTCTGTTTTGTAGATTATAAATTCTTCTACCAGAATAACTAGTGAGGAAATTTATTGCATAATGTAGACAAACATAGTTTTTGTATATTTTAAGAAAAAAAAAATACTGTAAAACTTTCAGATTCTTGGCATTTTTGTAGATACAGCCTTAAGACTACTAGTTGCTTATTTTAAAACAGGCTAATGTGTACATAAACTAAAGAGCAGATTTTTCATTTAATGATACGTTTCTGCCAGCTAAGAGCTAGTTTGCATTACTTTTTTGACTCATTCCTCCAATCAACACTGCTTCAGCAATATTTTATATCAAAGTGCATATATTTTTCCCTTTAAAAAAGAGGTTAAATTACTAATTGCCTTCTTCTCTGCAGTAGGGACACACAGGAAAAAAACAAAAAGCGCCTTTCTTCCAGAATGTTGTAGATTTTCAGCCAGCAGATTGACTACAGAATGTAGGACACATTGAATTTGCAAACACACACTACAGAGCACAACTTTCAGCTTTTGTGAACGCCAGGTAGACTGTATCATGCACTGTATCCTGCTAGTCACTTCTGAATCGCTATGAGAAATGAAGGGCAAGCATGTGAATTAAAGCATGCAACCCAAAACAGTTATTTAGATACAACTGAATTTAATTGCTATACAAAGTCAAAGGCTTAGCTTCAACGTAATGCAGGCATCGAGGAGAAGTTTAGAAGAGGTAATGATAGGCTTAATGCTCTTTTTTTCTTATCTGATTCATGCAGCATCAGAGAAAGCCACACCCTGGAAGTTGCAGGGTTTGCCTCAGAGGTTGATTCACAGCTAGCAGAGCACAGAAAAGCAGAAGCAGAATACAGAAAAGTATAGAAAATGTAAGCCCACCACTGGCTGGAGATCCTGGCCAGTTAGGAAGAACTAGATGAAAGCAGTCACACATCTTGGTAGATTATGGTGGTACAGTGATAACAAGAGAGGAAAACTGTCTTTTCAGAAGATCCCAGTGCAGAATCAGTCCCAATCCAGAGGAGGAGACGGAGACTTTGTGATTCTGTGCTGCAGGAAAAGTGCAGCTAGACTGAAACTAAATGCTGACACACTCCTTAGCCTCTCGGTGAATATACATCCTTGGATGCCAACCAGATTATTCCGGGCTGCCCTGCATTGCATTATGCCTGACTGATCACTGCTTGCAGAGCTGGAGCTTCAGGTCATTGCAGAGAGAGAAAAGGAGTGATGTGGATGTTCCTAGCAGAGCTGAAGACACTTAAGGAGATTGATGAAGGATACCCGGGCAGCCTGGCTGCCCGATTGGCTGCTGTGCTCCCCGAGCTCCAGTTGAGAGGGCAAACTGACACGGAGAGCGCAGCAGTCTCCCAGTGATGGAGAGAGCTGGGAGAGCCCTGGGGGAATGGGACTGAGAAATGGTAATGCAGGTTGCTGCATGTTTCTGTGGGAGAATGCAGAGAGACGTGCAAGAAGCGGGAGCAGACCCCAGGATTTTTCCTTCCCTGAAGCCAGCAGAAGTGTTCCTACTCATCTGTCTATGCTTAAAAATCACACACTTAAACCCTACCCACCCAATGAAACAAGCAGCTTGAGAGACATCCTGGGAATTAACTTCAGTTTGTGGCCAGCTACTTGATACTATTAAGGATGAAAAAGGACAAGATATAAATTACATGTGATTTTTCAGTGTTGTACTTAGGATAATGCTCAGATATTTAAGCAATGCCCAGAAGACAAAGAAAAGCCCAGGGCCTTTCATCAGTAATTTTTATAAAACATGGAAATGGTGCTGCCCATTCCACATGCAACCAGCATGGGTTCAAAACCATCTGCTGTGCAGCAGTGCACACTGGCACCACTCCAGTGCCCACTAAGATCTACAGGACAATTTTTCCAGATCCTCATGGGAGCTGAGAGGAAAACAAGAGCTACTAGTGTGAATCAGGAGGTGAGTGCAGTTGAAGGTAGGGAATTTGCCTATACTGTCACTGCTGCTCTCTGATTGTGACTATTGCAGGGGTATTGGAAAGCAGCCCAGGGTAGGAAGGGACTTCAAATCTTCATAAGAGAGTTGGATGGCAACTACTCACCCTGTGACTCGCATTTCATGGCAGTGAAGGTAGCATATGTGGCTCTACTGCTTCTGCCACTTTAGACCATATCTAGCCTTTACTTACCTTATTTGCCGTAAGCCCCATGACACCTGTTAGCTGAGTCCAGACAGGACTGTGAGAATTTGGGGCGTCAAAGAGCATAGGAGAGCTGACTCCCACCAGAAGTGGGTCCTGTGGATTTCTGAGAGTAAAGTTCAACTTCCACGGCTTCAGGTGTTTACAGAATAGAATTTTACACCGTGTCCCATTGTATTCAAAGGATTATAGTTGTCCAACCATATGTGGGTGTTGAGATTGCTTTTGACTTCATTGTCTGTATGGACCATGCAACCTGCAGTCTTAACTTTATGGCTGTAGACCCCTGACACCTTGAACTGCCCTGGGAGCTCAGAGGTGTAGGGGCCTTCAGTTAGGTGAGAGGAATACAACTGCAGGCTTCTGTGGGATTGTAGATGCCTGTGATGAGGTAGGCTACTGTGGAGGACCAAGAGATGAGACAGAACTTTGTTTTAAATAAACCAGCCCATATTAACCAACTACTACAATGGAGTAGTTGTAGGTCTGTCTGCAGCAGAAGCAGCCTTCACTAAGAATGGAAGTGTAAAGTCAGGACTGCTCTGCTTGTGTGAGTCCCTTGCACCCACATGGGCTTCAACAGGGCTTGAATGGAGGATATTCACCACTTGGGTAGGAGCAAAAGTGTCAGTTGATAAAAATTCTGCTAGAGTATTATATTCCTAAGATTTATACTGTGCTACCTATGCCTGATGACAGAGATCCTTGAGGAGCATACCAGTCCAAGGCCCCCCAGCTTCTCACTGCTCAAATATGAGGAAGATGAATTAGAAGATAGAGAGGTGACTCAGGGATTCTCTGTGTGCATAGGATGTGGTTTTGCTCTATTTGCAGAACAAGCTGATCAGAAGAACAGTGTCATATCAGACAAGAGAATTATTCTTAGTGCAGCAGAGGAATAAAAACCCATGTGTTGTTTCCTACTGTTGACAGCCCTTTAAAAATTATGTTTTTGAACACTGTGAAGTGTCTAATGCAGATGACAACACTTCAGATAAAAATGCAGATGCAAGCACACACGCACACAGAACAGCTCAGCTGGAGGATTGTTCTTATTTACTCTTATCAGCCACGTGTTTGCACCTCCAAAGTCAAAATACTTCTTGTAGCAGATCTTTTTTAGGTTAGTTTTATTTTTGCTTCTGGTATCAGCAGTGAATATCAGTAGAATGAAGAAAGTGTTATCTCAGGATGTCACCATCTGGCACAGGAAGCAGGAGGGCAGGACCTGGAAGAGACCCATAGTAGGGGACTAGATTCAAATGAGGTTTTAGAGCTTGAAGCATGACATGTGCAGAAATTATTCCACCACTGTGCTCCACCAGCTCTCTGCTTGGGCTGCTATATAATGTTGAACACAAATACATTCATTTCTGTTGCCCAAGAGATTGAATCTGCTCCTGCATATGCCTACAGCTGTCCTGGGGAAGTGGTTCAGTCTGCCTGGACTCCTGAGTCGCTGGGTCCCCAGAGATATTTTGTTAGGTGTCCTTGGAGCATACTGTCCACACTAGCACTTTTGGGTTTCTCTACCTTCAGTGGTTTAGGGTGGTACCTACTTTTATCATAATATGGAGCACTCCCCTGGAATGCTGATGGTCTGGGTTCAGTTCTCAGTCTGTTTTGCAAGGGTGAGGGTTTGGATCTACACCTTCTTTATCTCAGAAGAACCAGAAACATGGGTAGAGAGCAGCATTCAGTCTGGAAAGCATCTTCTCTTGAGGGTGTTATGAAAGCACTGTGCCTCTTACTTGTTGAACCCACTCTATCAGACAGTCTTCCCAAATGCAGACAATGGGAAAGTGACAGCCTGTTCATAAAGGACACAGTGAGAAATCAGCAGCTCCTTGTCTTTGGACCAGATTTCACCACATTGGCAGTCACTGCTGAAACACGGGGCTGTCTGAGGTGCTAATGGAAGGGACTGAGATTTGGGAATGGCACAGCACACACACAGCTGCAATCAGCAGCCATCAGCATGTTTAGTTTTCATGTGCCAACTATGTGGAGCTGGGCTGCTGGTTTGTTATAGCTGCACAACCACGCAGAGAGACCTGTGGGTGAACCTCTGCAGAGCCAAAGCTGAACCTGTCCTCCCTGGGCTCTTCCCAGCCTTCCTGCTGCCCTCTGCAAGTGTTTATAACCTGTGAATACAGATAATGCTACAGTGTTCTGATCATGCCCTTTCTCTGTAATGTCCAAATGTCTCAGCCTCTGAAAACATCCTTTCTCCATTTGCTCATTATGTTTAGCCAGGTAGAAATGCCCTCAGGGCCAGCAGCTGGGTCTGATGCCTCAGGGCAAGTGTGTCATGGAAACATGGACAGATGACAGAAGAATAGGAGAAAGAAATTGCAATGTGCTAATGCTCCCTCAGGGGCTGAAAACAACAGTAAGATAAAAAGACAATACCAGACCTTTCTCTTGATGCTTCATATTCCAGAAGGGTTGTGGCAGGGGAAGAGCAGCTCATGGTGCAAGTTCCCCACTGGGTTATGGTTTGAGAAATCTGCCTGTCCAGGGGCCATTTTCCATCTTTTGTGTAACCATTCTGCTCTGGATCTCTTCACTGCTTGTTGTGGCTTTAGTCCACTAGATCAGGCTGAGCTGGTCATGGTATGGAAGAGCTGCAAGGCTTGATCAGGCCTCCAACTGAGCAATATCTGTTGCATATCAGAAGGAGGCTGGTGGTGTGATATTTCCTATTGAGTCTAAAAGGCCCAAGAATGAGGTATTAGAGGGAGTATTTCCATATACTCCACACCACATTCCCTTCACACTGTTGGATGAGGGCAGCCTGTGCAGCAGCACAATGTCAGGGTGAGTGCAGGGCACAGACCAGCCACCAGCTGGTTTTGGCTGTGACACACGTGACCTCCTCCTGCAGCTGGTTGATTTGTACAATAACATCACAGTCTTGACAAAAAAATAAATACTAAAAGAGAGCTTGGGCTAGAAATCTACTGGAAGAATCCTGGAAGTATCCAGAGCAATTTCTCCAAGTGCTGTCTGGGTTACCCCTCACCATGTCTCCACACACCAGTGTGTTCAGCTGACTTTGCCATAGGTCAGCACTGGAACGTACAGGAGGAAGAATTCCAGCTGGAGGAAGGCTGATCAGCCATTGGCATCCGTTCTCATCAAGGCTGGCTGTGTGACACTTGCAGTGTCTTCTCTGGCCCTCCAGCTGCTCTGCAACAGTGCATTTCTGAAGAGGGAGAAACGCCTTCATTTCCATTGGCCCAGATGTCATTGTCACGCCTCATTTTAACTTCCCAGGTTGCACAACTATCTTCCAGCTCGATTCCTACATTCCTTTTTCACTGCTGTTTCTTCTCTAGACTGAGATCTTTTCCAGGCCGTAGTTACTTGGGAGAAAAGACTCCAGAGTATGGGTCTTTATTTTCAAGGATCTTGTTATTTTATTGGGATTTTTTGCTTGGTGGTTGTTTTTTTTTCTTCACTATGTATGTATTTGATGCATGCATGTGAGTATGTACCCACACACCCATGGGGCAAGGCAGGAGGAAAATATGTGCTGTCCCATGAGACTCTATAGGGTTAGTCTTTGATATCCTGACTCAGGACATTCCTTAGGCCAAACTCCACTGACCAGCTGTTCACAGTCATTTAGATATTGGACTTTTTCTATGTAGTCTAGCATCTGACTCAGGCTCATGGAGGACTGGGCAAGACCTATAGACACTGCCCCTCTCCATGGTTATTACCTGTAAAGACACAGGCTTTTGTTGTTGATGTAACTGAGCCCTCTGCACCTCAACGTTTTGGTTCTTTTTGAGAATTCCTACTATTGCTCTTCATGCCTTTTAAAAAAGACCCCTCTCTGGTTCCTGTTTTACTCTCTTCCTAATAAGCCTTTAGGAAGAGATCAAAGCTTGGGTGTAAAAGATTTCACTGCTCTAAACTATGGAAAAGACAGGCCAGGTTTAGTCTCTTGTACTGTCATCAATGTATGCAAAAGTGCAGTACAGACCTTCCTGGGAAAATATATTCACTTTCAGGATTCTTTTTTGAGACAATCAGGTATAATGCCTCAATGTTTTACTCAGAAAGACTCTTCTAGTTACTGTTCTATTAAAAAACCTTTGAAAGGTTCATTGAAATATATATGAAAGCTTCTGAGTAAAATATGTATAAAATATATCACATTTTAATATATAACCTCAACTATATCAAAGCTTTCATTTTTATAAGAAACCACCTGCATATTCTAACTTGTCCAGTTATAAGGATAGTTCATTTTTCTTTCTGTCTCAGCTGTTTGAGTCCTAGAAAATCAATTACATAATTTTCTTCCATTTCATAATGACACATTTTTCACTGTTACTTTCCTTGGGCTATGAAGTCCATGAGCTTGGAAGAAGACCCATTGGTTATCTAAACCCTGCTAATTTTCTGTATCTCTGTTGCCCAAAGAAAAATACAAACAGCTCTGGGACGCTGCTAACACTGTGGCAGCTGATGAACCACTCATGCTGCTCATCCAGAGAAACCCAACGCATGGCACAAGGAAGTCAAGAGCTGCTCATGATTTCCACGTTTTGCCCTTGAAGGGGGTCTTATGTCCCTCCAAGTGATGCTGCTCCATAAACAAAGGCATTCACTCAGTTCCTTTATCATTTCCTGAGTGGGTGCGTTTGTCTCTGTCCTCCTTGCAGCTGACAGCCACTGCCTGGATGTGTTCAAGCAGGAAATCTGCCTTAAACAACATGTGAACACTGCCAAGAAATGCATTGCTGGTCCTCATGGGCACTGGCAGACAATGTTATAATTACTTCTTGGGAGACTGACATGTGCATGGTGTTCTTCTCTAGTAGACAGAGTATTTTCTTATTGCACAATAGCTCTGCTTGAGGAGAGAGGAGGGACAGTGTCCGGCCAGGGCTATTATTAGACCCAGATACAGAGAAATGCTGCAGGATTTTTTTGGTGTTGCAACTCTGCAGCATCCCACTGAGCTGTTTGCTGTTGAGCTCACCAGGCACTATCTCAGCAGGAAGAGACGTGACTCACACAGGATCGGATACTCAAAGCACGGTGTGTGTGTGTTCAGCTTCCCAGAGGCCAGGGCCTGGGAGATGCAGCTGCTCTGTGTGCAAGGGATTTCACCTTTCTTCTCACTTGTGCTGTAGGCCAACCTCAGGTCAGCTCTGGGGCTGACATCTACTGATCTCTCTGGGTGGAGCTGCCACAGTTTGTGTGCTTGCAAAACCCTTCCCACCCTGGGGGCTCTCCCAGGAATGAGAGGAAGGCATTTTTCCTCGTGCTTAAAAGTACAGAGGCCAAAGCCTGAAGCCCCAAAGAAGGTTTCATGCAGCCCTTACTCTGTTCTTGCACCATTCCCTGGCAGTGATGGCTGTGGTCCTCCTATGCCCAGGCATCCTCTCTGCCAACAGGATGAGGACTGGCCATGGCTGTGTTAATTTTTCCTCTCTTTCCTCACCGAGGAGAGCAAAGAGAGCAAGCTCAGAGGAGGGAAAGGCACAGAAAAGGTGATCCTGCTTCCTGCTGGCTTTTTAACCTGGTTTGCAGCAAGGCAGGGATCTTCCAGCAGGGCTGCTGGTCACCTCAGCAAAGGGAAAGCGTGAGAGCCACTCAGCCGTCGCTGGGATTTATGGCTCCAGCTGGGCACACGGGGAGAGGCGGCTGCTCCTCCAGCGCCCTTGGGCACATCACCAGCTGCAGCCGCTGCTCGTGGCCGGCCGTAAAAGTTTGGGCCTGGTTCCCACGCTGCTGGTAACAGGAGCCATCGCCACACACAGCAGTGTCTCCAGCCACGAGTCAGGCGGGGCAGCTCACAGAGGTGACTTTTCTCCTCCCTGGTTGGCCTGATGCTGCAGGATAGGCTGTGCTGCCTATCATGATAGGCACAGGGACAGAATAGGGACAAAATTCAAACACGTGATGCTTTTGTATCTCTTTTTCTAGGAAAATAGTATTTTTCTAGTATTTATCTAGGAAAATACTCTGCTTGTGAACAAAAAGACAATCCCAAGCACAAAGTGGTCATGTAACTGAAATATGAATGTGGCTGGAGGAGGGCTAAGCAGTCTGTGAGAGGGAATGTAACTCCTCGACTTAGACTCCCTAAGAAATAAGCCCCTCCTGCTCCATGGAAAGTAGGACACCTAGCACAACATTGTGCCTCACAGAGATTCTGAGCAGAATCTGTAAGTGTTCTTGAACAGAGCCTTCTCCAGCAGCTGGTGAGGGTCTGCTGGTCAGCTGACCTATGCCCTTCTCCCATTTTCCACTTGCAGTGGCCCATTAAACACATTAGTTACTCCACACTGTCAGTGGCTAACATTGCCACAGGACTGATACCATCCAGCACAGGGTGTACCTGAAAACTCTTTCCTCTATGGGACCAGCATCCTTTTCAGGACTGCAAGGACATCTACACCCCGCTGTGATCTACCACCCAGGAGCCTTTCCTGAAGGCAGATGTAGACACAATTCTCATAGACGTCTCAAGAACTGCTTCTTTTCTTTCCAAACAAATTCCCATTTCTCCTTTACAGTGATTATACAGAGGCTTGAGCTTTGGTCCAAGAACTGGGGGACGCAGGTTTGGTGAGTGAAGAGATTCAAATGTGTGCTTGTTAACCAGTGAGTCCAGCGGGGAGGGGTGGGGGGGTGGGATTTCCAGTTGCTCATGTTGAAATTGGGTCTGCTGTGCAGTAAGGAACTTAGACTCTGATCAGATAGAGAGGGCACCACTTTCAAATATGAGTATGACTTAGTGGTCAGGGTATGTAGGTGGCTTCCAAACCTTGTTGTGCATTTTGCATTAAATATTTAGCAGATAAAATAAGGAAATGGTTTTCTGGAGCAGACTGCCCCTTTTCTTAGGTTAGTGGCTTGATTTGTAAGAACATCAAAGTAATCACTTTTCCCCTGCAGCAGATGTGCTGAGGTTCCTTTGCTTTCTGCAATCCAAAGGAAAAAATTAAAGTTAAGAGTGTCCTGTCAGAGGCAACTTGCAAAATATTTCACCAGAGAATACCAAAATAATGTTATTCAAACACAGCCTTTTTGTGAGGTTATGGGATTTGTGTCCTGGCTTCAGCTTGCAGGCTTTTGAGTTGTTTTATGGCCCAAGACTAAGACAAATGGAGCAAAATGCTCTTCCAAGCTGTCCCTCCCTTGTGAAAAATGGTGATAATATAGCTGCTTTTCCACTCTGCTTGTCTACATGGTTTTATTATGAACTCTGAGCAGCCAAAGGCACAGAGCAATCCCACAGCTTGATGCGAGGAGTACATCCAACTGCAGAGTGGGGCAGTATTTAATACTGACTGTATTTATCCAAAGGGCTGCTGAGAGAGGCTGCCACGGGTTTTCTGCTGTATTAAGCCCCTAAATGAAGATTGTTATCTTTAGGAAGTCTAGTCTTTAGGTTGCCTAACATTTATCACAGAAGAAGTGTTGGCACATGGGTGTGAATGCAAGGAAACAGAGAGCACTGAGCTGGGGACAACTCAGGGAGCAAAAAGGTGCAGAGAAGGAGGAACCAGATGAAGGGATGAAGCTGCAGACGAAGGAGGGAAGTGTACAGCCAACGGGCGGGGTCAGGGACAGGCTGTTAAGAGGGAATGTTGTGTTGGAAAATAACATAATTTAGCTTTTGTGTTTTAAAGAAAAATACCATGTCCTCTGTTAAGTACACACCAGGACACCCTGTACGACCCTGCTCTGAACCTGGGTGTGTGACCAGCTGTTATCCGGTGCCTCACAGCAGTCTGTTGTAGATACTGTTTGCAGGGTATATTCCCACCAAAGGGAGAAGAGTTGTGAGAAGTGTGCAGGACAAAACCCCACTGATGGTGAGGTGTGGCTGGGGTAAGGGCAGGACCATGGCTGCCCAGCTCCTGCACCTCGAGGCCACCTGTGCTGCATGAACACACCTTTCCTGGTGCACACCCCAGTCAGTGCTAGCTGTTTGGTCTGTAATTCGTTTTGCATTATTAACTTGACATGATGTAACCCCCATCCTTATGACTCAGCACACCAAATATAAGCATCAAATGACTACAGAGTCATCTATTTACAGGAATCTCATAACAGCTTGTTACCGAGCCAGCAAAGTATCTGTGATCCAGCCAGCGAAGGGCAGATTGGAGAGCTTATGAAAGCAAATTTTGGAAAGACTTTCCTAGTCAGGCCTGTGAAAGCATCTACTTGAAGCTGATAAGCAAAACTATCCTGCCCTACGTTTTGTTTTTAGCCTTCTCATTTCAGTTTGGCTTGGGATGCCAAGCTGTGCCAACTGCAGCCTCCTAAAGAATTGTCTATTGGGGCTGTTTAAAACCAAGTAAAAAAATAAATCTGTCTGAGAGCTAGGCACTGGACGTAAAATGTTCCACCAATGCAGTGTGAGAGAGAAGAAAGCTGGAGGGCCTGTGGATCTGCTGATGGCAAAATTTGTATGCAGTGTCTGTAGCTCTGCTAATGTGCTTTTTTGTGAGTCAGTCGGTGGCCTGAAGCTCCTATAGAGTGTGAAGTATATTGTTCACACACAGACTTTCTGCATTTATTTTATTAGAAAAGGAGTGTCAGATCATACGATGTTTTTCTTAAATTACCTTAACTGTACTTTACAGCTTAGTCTAAAAATGGTAGAGATTGTCAGTGTCAGATGGGCACCCAGTCTCCCCACAGCCAGATGGGTGTAACTCCAGTCCCTCACAGATGCGCAGGAAACAAAAATGGGTTTATTCCAGATCTCTGAGCTCTGCCTAGCCCCACTTACTCTGCTTGAATCACAGCTGCACCCATGCAATGGCCATGCTCCCTATCTGCACACCTCTGTTGACAGCAGATTGACAAGGTCTAGGAAATGCAAGTAAGGGACTGAGTTTTTAATGAAAATCCAGAATGCTTGGGGGTGTGGTAAACCATGGTTAGTTTTCATACTGTCTCACATATTTTAAGCTGTCATGGGAGCCATGTGACAGTGAGAACCTCTCAAACTTCATCCATGTATGACTGCTTGCCTCAAAAAAAAAAAAAAAAATCTTGGAAATGCTGGGTCCAGTTCATATGATTTATTGCTTCAGGATCAAATTTCCTGCAACTCTGTGAGATCCTCCTGGATCAAAGCAGCATAGCAAAGCTAAGGTGCTGCTATCATGACGTCTTCAGTCACCTTATTTTCCCCATGGGAAGAAGTAATTATGAATGCAGTTTGTGTCCAGAGGCAGTATATTCTACAGAAATGCTGCTTATTACTGTGTTACTTTTCATCTGCAGAGGGGAAAAGTTATGTGAAAATGCCTGCAGGAGCAGAAATGTGGTAATACGAATCTCATTTTATTGTGCCTATAAGAGCCTCCTGCAGACAAGGACTTGATAAAAGAGCGTCAATGCTGAATAAAAATTCTCAATTAGAGCCCTACCAAAAGCAGCACTTACACAGGGCAATGTATGAGCTCTCACTGCTGCTACAGAAGCCTGTGCTAGTGTGTGCTTGCTTGGCTTCTTTATAATCTGTCTTTACAACTCCCATCTTGAAGTAATTGATTTCTTTCCAACTACCTGCATACTGCTTCAAACACTTGAATGGCCAAAAGCAACTGGGTGTGGTGCTGGGTAATTGGGTAGAGGTGCTGCAAAGTCATTGCTCTAAGACAGGGCACTGGAAATTCCCAATCCCAAAATAAACCAGTGACCAGTGGGTTACTACCACTTTAAATGGAAACACCCAGTTTTCCCTGAACCCAATAGAAACTGATAGTGCCCAGCAGCAGCTCAGGCTCCACTTGTGTCAGTCAGGGGACAGAAGTCTCATTTTTAACACTGGGTTTGGAAAGCAGCCTGTGGGTGGAAGGTGGCAGGGGGCATGTGGCTGCTGTTGTGGGGCCTGAAGCCTATGGGAGAGCTGAAAGACCACAGTTTGTGAGGGTTGCTTGTACCTCATGGGTCAAGCCCTGGTTTGCACTAACAAACACAACCCTTGTACAGGGGCAGGTTTGTGAAGACCATCCCCAGCTGAACAAGGGGCTCATCCCAGGGATGCCCAAGCTGGGATCTGGCAGCACTCTATTTGTGCCATCCACCGATGGTGCTGTGCATCAGCTGCTTTTCTCACTCCTTGCGCCACTTAAGTCTTTGGAGCATGTCCTGGGGCAATGATGTGATGTCTCAAGCTTACCCTCTCTGCCCTGAAGTTTCTCCCTGCAGTGCTTTGTGGTAGGCTTCAGGTTGCTTGCTTTGCACTTTCTATCTTGTTATGTTTTGAGGGGGTAAAGCACAAACGCCTTTTGCAAAGCCACAGTCTGTGCATGTATCCCCTCGGATCTTGTGAATCTCCCCCAGTGCCTCCTTGAGGCTGCCTCATGCTGGGCTGCACCTCCCATGCACCCTGAGCTATTGGGGCAGCAGCTACAGCCCTGCCCGTGTGGCCAGGTCTGTTCACTCCCTGATGTTCCAAAACCTCACTGCAGGGAAATCTTCTTGCTACTGGGTGGAGAGATGATGCTAAGCAGCACCAGCACTCTCTCCCCACTCTCAGCAGCCAGCCTTATCAGTGACAAGGCTACTTGATAAACCAGGGCAATGCCATGGGAGGCTGTGTTGCGTGCACTGTAGCCACGTGTGCAGAAACATGTGAGTGTGCACACACACACACACACACACACACACACACGTTCCTGCCAAGCAGGAGGTGAAGCTACCTGCAAGCTGGGAGGGATTTTAGGAGCCCATTTGCATTCATCCTCTTCCTCCAGTAAGCAGCATGTTTCTAGGATCTGATTTGCGCCTCAGCAAAAGCCGTGTCACCCTCTCTGACTGAATTATTTGTTTCCACCCCACATAAAACAGATTCTTCTGCTGGGTTACTTATAACTGACCTGTCACAGGGTGCTATATATCCTGATGTCAGAGTGAGCACTGGTGATTTATTTGGTATGCCTCTGTTAAGAAATTACTCATTTTCATTCAGGAGAAAAAAAGTTATACTTTTTTTCTTCATTCTCTCAAATTTTACCAGAGCATCATCAAAAATAAGGGCTGAAAGGGACTTCTGAAAGTCATCCAGCTCTAGGGTGGAGCCAGGACAGAATGAGCATCTAAAATCCCTTTGGACTCCACTTGGCTCCAGTGTAAGGGCACAGCCACACACTCACAACACAGCAGCTTAATGATTGCTCTGTAGTAGGCAATTTGCAGGATTCATCTCACACAGTATTTCAGGATCTCCAGGGCAGACCTCTGTCCCTTTGTAGCAGCAGCAGTTTTGTTTTACTATGTGTCTGAGAGTAAACATGTCTTTCCTCAATTATATTCCTTATGGGGAAGTTTTCCCTGGAAATGAATAAGTACATTGGCAGGAGACAACACAAAAGAAACATCCAGATCTGCACATGAGGAGTCCTGGAGGACACAGAGGAGCCGGTGTTTGGCCAATGGAGGTTGCCAGATGAACAGACATAGCACAAGGGAGGTCTCACCAGAGGGACAGATGTTCCCATCCCATTGTCACAGTCAGCCCAGTGGGACCACTCTCTTTTCAGTAATCATCATGCCACATGGTTATGCCACCAACAAGATGCACTGAGCAAGTCCATCAAGCATTCAGCAAACCTGTTGTGGTTGTTTCCACCACAGGGACCTGTATTGAGAGTTTGGTACCTGTGGTATCCTGCCCTCCAATGCCAAAGTATAAATCTTCTTCCCATGGCAGGATGAAGGTGTATACAGCCGGTGACTCTGCCCCTGCTTAGGTCTGTATCTCCCTTAGAATCGCTGGGTTTCCCAGCAGATGTGTTTTGTAGTTTCTAAAACAGCTGAGTGGGATGCCACCATTGCCAGTGTTACCACTGTATTAATTCCTTTATCAGACATTTATTTCATTTGCCAGTGTCCTTAGCGTGTCCTTGCTATGGGTGTAGCATCCTGCCAAAAAAACCTTCAGAAGTTTCAGTGAGGGCCTCTGATCCTATATTCATTTTCAAGAACAGTGTTTTTCAACTGGTACTCAAAACACAGTGATGATTTTCAGCCCTACAGATCTCCTTTGCTAGCCCTGTATCTTTTCTCATTCTCTGGGAGGATGTGGGCTGTGAGTGGCTACATGCCATGCATTGGGAGAGGTGGCACAGCTTTGCAGGGAGACACGGCATAACTGCGGTGGCATGGCTCTGCTGGGAGAGGTGGAATGTCTCTGCTGGGTGTGGAGGCTCTGCTGAGGCACTACCTGCACCCATGGGGCCATTTGGCAGCCTGGGGGACATTAGGGGAGCTCATCTACATGACGTATGTGTTAGTGATCCCAGGAATCTTGCCCTGGCGTTTGTACAGGGACAAGTCCTTTCTGAGCAGGGATTCATTCTTTTCCAAAGACCTGTCTTGAGAAAGAGGAGTCATGGGGAAGGTTCTGATGCATAGACAGGGGGCAAATAAAAGGGGGAACAGTTATTTGAGACTGTTCACTCTTCATTTAATGCACAGGGAGTTCAGCCTCAAGCACGAGCTGTTGTTACTTTCCCTCGCTTCTGCAGTTTCAGGATCAAGAATATTTGTTTATCTACAATTTAATATCATCACAGAGTCCTCATATCACACCGGTCATATTTAGTGCAAGCAGTTTGATGGTGAGAGAGGCAGCTCTGCAGTCTGAAGACATTTAACAAAGTATAAATGTGGGGGGGAAATCCCTAAAGACATAATTTGTGTAACTATGCACATAAAAATTTAAGCCACTTCAATAAAGCACAAGCAAATAGTTTGCAATCTGTCTTGAACACTAGCTATTCTGCTGTGATTTCTAAATAGAATATGATTAATGTTAAAAATAATCCAATAGATGAATTCTGTCTTTTGGATTGTTTTTATCAGGTCAAAGGCCATTATTGCAGTAATTGAATAATCCCACAGACCTTTGCTCCAGACATTCACTATGGAAACTAAGCAATGAGGACTGGCTATTCTATTTTCTAATCATCCAGACAGCATTTTAATGGGGAAAAAAAAAAATCTGATGCAGTTAAAAGCCCCTCTAAAAGCAGGTTATGGGTGCTCAGATGACAAGTAGACTGGTGATTAACTTCAAAATGATGTAAATGTTAAAGACTTTGATAACCACTTTGGCAGGAATGCAAAGACATATAAATGCTTTTTCACCCTTCGTTCTCTAGACTGCAACAAGGGGCAGAGCTGTTTCCTTTCCATGAGACCAGTGAAAAGCACACACTTTTTAAAGTAGAAATCAGAGTATTGTTATGAGAGTGTCTTGAGACTATCAAATGAAATATACCCTGCTGCTGGACATTTTGAATTATTATATTTAGACAATAGTGAATTTGTCCAGGTTTATTAATTACAGGATAGGATCATCTAATGACGCCAGATGAGACCATGACATAGTGTGCCAATGTTATATACTCACCATGCATTGAGGTGGAAACACAGCCAGGGACACCTTAACTTAAAGCAGACTTGTATATTTCACCTGGTTTTACATCCTTGCAAGTTCATTGACTTCAGTGGAGAAGCTCTTGGCCTCCATCAGCTTCGGATGGAGACAAATCATAGGCAAATTTTGTTTTATATGAGAATGAGGTAAGGAAAAGATAAGTTACTTGTCTAAGGTCACTGGAGTAATCTACAGCAAAGGTGGCACTGACTGCAGACATAGTGTCTTAGATGTATAAAGCCTTTATTCCTCCTACAACAAACCGGACAGGCTCACTTCGAGGTGAAAGAGTTTGCCAGAAGCACTCAGGTATTGTTTGGTGGTGGACCTCCAACACTTCCTCCCACCCCTTTGGATTTTTACTAACATTCTGGTAGGTTCACACCTCCTGTGGTCCTTTCACAACCACCAAGAAAGATTCTGTAGATCTTGGGAGATCCAGGGAAAGCAATTGCAATCTGAAATGCAGTCATGATCCAAACCTTTGACCATGCAGAGCTGCCAATGCAGCACTCATCAGAGCAGTAACTGAGCCAGCCAGACTGGGATGATGTTGCTAAAAACATAATGGAATTTGGTTGCAGAATTTAACCTTTAGAAGTCCAACAGCTGCTACACAGGTCCTCTGAGAGGCTAAGCAGTCAGCATTTAAGATCCCAGCTTTGAAGCATTGCAGATTCATTTTTTTATGCATCTTCAATAACCTAAAAAAAAGCTAGATGTGCTGAAAAGGCATAGCTGCATTACCAGGAGAGAACCATTTAAGATCTGGCACAGGGAAGAACAAATGTTTAAAAGACAAGCCTATCAGTCTTTAATGAGGTTATATGGGGACTGAGTGGTCATCTATTGAGTAATCCTTAATGCAATGTGCGCAATGCAATTAAAGCAGCTTCTACCTTTATCTCACATGCTACATCTTAATTTCTCCTAGTCCTTGCAAAACCTCTCTCCATTTTAAAAATGCTCATGTATCCATGAACCTTGAAAGCATTCATCTTGTCTAACCTAGTGGCACTGTGAAGGGCTCACTTAGCAAAATGAGAAAATCAGATGCAAAGTGATGTTTCCTGTTGACTAGGTTTCAGCAAAATAAACCAGGTTTCAATGCAATTAAGGACTTTATCAGCTGTTGTCACCCACAGTCCCTCTGCAGTATGTCTCCTGCCTGCTCACAGTCTTTCCCCATGAAGTAAGTCTTTATTGTTTCTTCTCCTCACTCAGTCCAGAGGCCTTTCAGATCTCCCAGGTCTTTCCTTGTCTGCTTCCCTGGCAACATCTCTCACACCTGAGCCATTGTAAAAGTCTCCAGTAGCACCTGTTACTGACAAATGCAACTCAAGGCAAACATAATTATATCTATTTCTAGAAATTACAGCCTGGAAGCACTTAGTCATAATGGCTGCCAAGATACCCACAGAGATAAGAGATAGGAGAAATCATAGAAACAGAATTATTTGGGTTGGAAGGGACATTTAAAGGTCATCTAGTCCCACCTACCTGCAGTAATCAGGGACATCTGCAACTAGATCAGGTTGCTCAGAGCTCCATCCAACCTGACCTTGAATGTTTCCAGGGATGGGGCTTCTACAAGCTCTCTGGGAAACCTGTGCCAGTGTTCACCACCCTCACTGTAAAAAATGACTTTCTTATATTTAGTCTGGATCTCCCCTCTTTTAGTTTAAAACCATTACCCCTTGGCCTGTCACAACAGGCCATGCTAAAAAGTCTGTCCCCATCTTTCTTATAGTCTCCCTCTAAGCAGTGAAAGGACACATGCACTGGGGCTGGGTGACAGAGCATCTCCTCTGCAGCAGCCACCAAAGGAGAGTTCCCATTTCGATTTTTTTTCTAATGCATCTTTGACCACAACACATTAGTCATAAATTACAGATGGTGGCAAAGCTTTCATGTCTAAGCAAGAAGTGCAAGGAGCACTTTATCTCCTTGCAGCAGATAAGCTAAATAAAGCCTTAGTTTTCCTCCAGATAGTGAGCTGGAAGTGTGCGCCAGGCATCGTTTCCAAAGAACAGTAATTTATCTAATCATGTAGCCATAGAGCAGAGCCATGTTGATAGCTGTCTCAGCACAAAGAGATAAACATGTCAAGAGTTTCTCCTGAAGTAGAAGCAACACTTGGGCTGTGACTGTGGGAACCACGCTGCCATGATGAAGAATTGAGGGGACTGGTGTGATTTCACAGCACCACTTGTACACTAAATGAGAGGCTTTTGAGTGCAGACGAGCTGAGGGCACCTTCCTAAACACGCCAAGTGTGTTACAAATAGCTCCTGAAAACTGCAGCCAAGTCCAGCTGAGCTTTCTCTGCTGCCTGCTGTTGCTGCACCGTGCAGATGAAACACTGTGTGTTTAGGTAACATCCAGAGCATGGGAAGGGCTCAGCCATGGGGTCTGGGTACAGTGTACATGGTAAAAATGACAGGTTCCTCATGTCAAAATGAGACTGCAGCATGGTCATGCTCCTCCTGCTCACTGTGCCTAATTTCTGCACCTATCCCAGGCTTGCAAGTTGGAGGAACATCTCAGTACATTCTGGCTAGGGAAGATGAAGAAGGCCTGCTGATAAGGGGACCTTCAGATGGAGAGGGAGTCCCATGATCTGTGGTCTTCATTCCTGCCTTTCACAGGCTTTGTGGGGAGCTGGGAAGCCCGGGGGTCTGAAGGGAAATCTCCCACATGAGGGGACTGCTGGGGGTGGGACCTGGTGAATTTGCGAGGGCAATGCAACAAAAGGCGAAGTGGAAAACTCTAAGTAAAATGTTGTATTTTGTTCCTCTAATATAGAAAGTCATCACATCTAAATGCAAAGGCACCCCACAGCAGTATTTTTTCACCTCACTCTTACTGAATTTAATAGGAATTAGGCATTAAGTAGTTAAATTACTTTCTGGTTCTAACCCTAATTCTGTAATGTGGCCAGTGCCCCACTCAGAAGACAAACTCATTAAGTGTCACAGATCCTCTGAAACAAAGGTGACTGATGTGTTGTTAAATTGGTAATGCAATTCACTTCACCTTCAGTTAGAGAACCTAGTCCTGCATCTGACATTGGTTGCATTATATTAATCTTCTTTGTTGTTTTTGATTTTGTTTTTGTTGTGGAGATCATGCTCCCAAGGAATTTGAGTCATATATAATTCAACTTGGCTTACATTTCAATGTTTTTTATTAAATTGAACAACTACTGGAAGTTAGAATTTTAGAAGAGAGCTTTCAAGTTAATGCAAAGTTTGCGTTTTTCTTATACTGCAAACCAGAGGGAAGAAGCAAAGTTCCCTCTGACTGGCAGCCAACAGCCACTTAAATTAAGGAAGAATCAAACCTTTTGCCAGTTAAAAAAAAAGTCAACACATCTGTCTGAATTATGAATTAGGGATGTTGAGCTAAAAGTAAAAAATTATGGGCAAAACCAGGTCTGGATCTTAATTTTTGATGCAGAGGACTGAACTCTGATACTCCTAGTTTTATATGTTTGTCAAAACAGTGTTGAAAAGCACCTCTGCTTAAAGAACTTAAATGTTCAGTAGAATACTAAGGATGTTGGAATCCCTTGACATTGTTCTTTAATTTAGGCTTTCCTTTGTTGATTTGCTTATATTAAAACTCCAGTTTGAAATTAATGGTTTTGCTCTATACTGAAAGAATGTGTGATCTTGTGGCTTGCTGGGAACTGTTGTGTATATTGTGTCAAGTCATGATAAAATTAAATTTTAATAGCAGTTTTAATTACAACCTAATTATTACACATATGGTAATTATATATGTATTATGTATTATTTGATTATAATTTCATTGTAATAGTCATTACCAGCCCTGTAGGTAACATTTACTATGAGTAGGCTTCAAAGCATTTCACAAAGGGAGTAAACATATAATTGGCAGTGTTTTACAAATGGGGAAACTGAGTCAGGACTTCTGGCTTGACCAGAAGTCAGCAAAAGGTTATCACCAGGTGCTGACCTCCATCCTCTGAGTCCAGTTCCATGCACAGGTTCCAGGACTGGTTGGATGCTCTGTCACCTTTATGACAACATAAGCTAAGCTGTGTTTTGGGGAGCTGTAACTTCTTTTTCCCAATCCTTTTCTCCCCAGTTCTCCCTTGCAAAGTCCTAGCCATTGTCCACCTCCAAAAAAACCCACCCCAAAACATCAGGCAATACATGCTAATTATTTTTGTGGCAAAACTTTCTATCTTTTGAATCAAACCAGACATTGTCTTGGAACACTCATGCACCTTTAGTCACCGCTCTAGATGTTAAAAAAATACCTTTGAAATTACTAAGTCTCTTTTAGATCTCTTGAGATCTTCACTTGTCCAAACCAATGTCCCACTTGAAAGCCTTTTGCTATTGGGTCACCTCCCATGATCCTTCCTGGCCATTTTGCTACAGCTGCTGCTTAGACATGCAGACAGACACCTCAACCCCAGGAGCTCATGGTATTTTTTGTCAGATCATCATACGAAACAGATAGGCAGATCTGGATTGCTGCAAGAAATGTGTGGGTGAAGAATTAATCCTTGCTTAATTTGATGCTGATAACCTCCTGAATGTCATACAGCTCCATACCAAGCATTAGACGTTCACAGAACTTAAGAAAGCAAAAATACATAGCTAAACCACAATGTGATCCAAAAGGTATTAGAAAGATGTGTTTATAAAGGAAAAAAGGCTGTAAAATTAATAATTTCTTATAACAAAAGAGGCTGCAAAAAGGAAACAGAAAAAGTATAGGTAAAGAAAGGGCATGACTATGGCAGTAACTGATCTTTCTGACTTATGGGTTGTTGATGATGATTTGTGTTATCATAATACTCATAAAAGAGATAGAAATATTGTATTTTTCACACTTTTTTCTCTGAACTGGTTAAATGACATTGCATTCTCTGGAAGAGAGACATAGTTCAAATAAAATGTAAGGAATGGGAAAAGTATGGGGTAAAAATACATCTGAATGCATAATGCAGGTATTGCCAGAAGAGATGAAGTTAAGCAGGAAAGTTGGCATGTTTATAAAATTTCCTGCTCAGATTGTGCCAGCAGAACTCACATGTTGCTTTTGAGCCTGCAATAACCCTCATGTGTCTATGACACAGGATTTTGTCCATGCAGTAGTCTCTTCTGCTGTTCTGAACAATCTTCCAGCCCCAGACCAGAGGAGAGGGTGGATGCAGACACACAACAGGGCAAAGTGTGAGATGTGATCTGGGATTTCAAAATAATTTTCATTATTCCAGGAAGGTGAGAATTGAGAGAGAGGCATTTCATGCCATTTTTAGAAAGACCTACAACACATCACTGCACTGAAGTGTAGGATCCCTAGATTAGAATTCTGGCTTGCTGACTTCAGACAAGACCCTTAACAGCCTCACCTTCCTCCTCATGCAAAGGAGACTGGGCATCTTTCATGGAGTACTCCAAGATCCACTGATGCAGAAGACATATGGATGTGGTTACTACCTTTCTTTACCACTTCTGAGGATGTGCAATAGGTAGGTCATGTCCAGCAGACAGCAGGCTGTGATCCAAGAGCAGTTCAAGTTATAAGTGTTGCAACATGAAATGAATAGAATAATAGAAATAATAATATAGAAAATAATTGTCAGAACTACTTCACAGCCAAAGATACCAGTGCCTGAGAGTGTGAGGGAAAGCAGAGCACATTATGCAGTAAGTTACCTACGCAGTAAGCCCTGCTGTTACACCACTCACAGCCCTATTCCAACCAGGAACTGCTCTGTGGCTCCCTCAGCTTTTCCTGTGCACCCTCGTTCTCACCAAAGAAGTCCAGAACTTCCTTTTCCCTGGAGCTCTCTCACTGACTAATTGTTGTGAAGAGCTCAAAGAGGATGACTTGTACACTCACCTTATCCAAGGGCACAGGAAGGGAAATAGAAGGGGTAAAGGTACAGGAGAAACTCATTAGAAACCAGCAAGAGAAGTGCAGGTCCATTGTGATGATGTTCCATGGAAAAGCTACTAGCACACCTTGGAGATACTGTTCCATGTGGAATGTGACACAAAGCAAGTCAGGGTGAAAGTGATAGGCAGTACACTTGGGTGTGTATGAGGGAGCATGGGACTGCAAGGGAAACCACCTAGAGACTCGAAAAGAAACCAGAGGCAGGGTAAAGAAACATGACAGGATAAGAGCAAAAATGTTCAAAGGTAAACAGAAGAGAAAATCTCCCTGTGATAATATTAAATAAGTCTGAACATTGCATCACATCATTTCTGGTTTGCTTTCATTGTAGCAATTACTGAGCAAGCTCCTCAATTTATTAAACACACACAGATACACAAACAAGCAGCCTGTAAAGACCGTGTTATCTTGTACCCCTGGGGAAACTCTCACTTGTAGTCATTCCTTGCTTAATGGGCTCTGGGTAGCGTTCAGTCCAAGCACAATTTTATCATCACCCCTGGGACCACGTGAATTGGGAGCAGTGTTGTCCCACCCCTGTCACTGCTGGTAGGTGCTGCTTTCATCCCAGGTTCAGTGGACTGAGTCACAGAAAAAGGAAAGAAAAGAAGTAACGGGGAAACAAAGAGAACAAATATGGGAGAGGTATTAGAAGCCTTTAAATTATTAGGAAGGAAATCCTGTTAGGATTAGGAATTAGGAAGGAAATTAGGAAGGAAAACCTATTAGGTTTCCTTCAGGATTTACCCAAAGCCTTTGACAGGAGAAATGTTGCTAGCTTGCCCACCCTAAACAAATCCATAGCAAGACCAAAGAAGCTCAGGAGCTCTAAGGCATAACGCAGGGGCCCCACAAGTCCTGTGGAAGTCAAAAGAGCTAAATTATCATCCAGGAGAAACCAGAAAGCACTGTGAAAAGCAATGAAGAGACCCTGTTTTCCTGTAGCTGGAGAGCTGGCCAGGAAGTACATCCAGGAGATGGGCTGTGCCCTAAGAAAAGGGCTGTATCCCATGAAACTGGATGAGGGAAGCTACAGCCAGTGCTGGGATGTGGTGGGAGGCCCACTGGGACCCTTTTTGTTAAGTGCTAGGAAAAAGGAAAAAAAAAACCAACCAACGAAAACCACAGAAAAAAATTTCACAGAAAACAAAAACCACAGAAAATAATTTTAATAAACTAGGTGCAACTTTCAGGCTCAGGACAGGAGGTCAGAAACTCTTTGTTGTTGCCTAGCCCTTGCTGAACTCTCTGCCCTCCCTACTAAGATCATGCCACAAATCTCCTGAGGAAGACCCCACAGGTGTAAATGCCTCAAATCCTTTGGCTTTGGGTGGTGATGGGGCTATTGCTGATTTGAACCAGCTGAGGCTTTAGCTTCTCCAAGCCAAGATGTTTTGAGATGAGAAATAAAACCCCATCCCTAATCAGATTGTGCCTCAGTGAACTGGAAGGAGATGACCAGACTAACAGGTGAATGCTGTCTTGAAAAACATCTGATTTGCTGTAGTAGTTACATCATTTGCATTTGTTATGCTTCATCCGTTCCTCAAATCTAGGTTCCAGGATGTCTCTGTGCTCCTGCTAGCTAATGGGAAGCCTGTGTCTCACTCAGATGTTATTAATTCCAAGTGAATACACTTGTTAGCTTTCTCTATTTATCCTCCTCATGTTCTCACATAAAAATGACTCAAAAAAAAAAAAAAAAAAAAGTATTTCCTGGAACAGTTCTTGACAGCCTGTTTACCATCTTAAATTGATCACCCATCACAGACTCTGTCTCTGCCATAACCACTCAGGATTTCAGGTCCAGGCCAAGAACTCACATTAAGTAGAGAAGATTTGCACAGTGTGTTTCCAAGACAGAGGAGCCCTTTGAAAGGTTAAATGCTGGGGTCTGCATTGCTCTCCATCTTGGCTGGAGGCTGGAACACTGCAGATGGGAGTGCAAGACAAGAGTTCTGCAGCAGCCCTCAGAAGGCATGGGGATTGCCTGCTCAGCAAGGGCTTTGGGAACTGGGAGATGGTGGAAATGGGAGCAGTTCTAGTCAGAAGATTATTAGAACAATTTTTGTTAGTTTTCCTCCCTATAGATTTTTTTTCCAATCTGCACTAAAATCACATTTCTCAATTTGTTCAATGTGATTTAAAACACACACAAAAAAAAGAGAATGTATTTATTTTTTTCCTCCTTTTCTTTTTCTCCAAGTTCCATTATTGCCAGATAGGAAGATTCAGGATGGAAAAGCAGAGAAGGAGACACGGCCATACCAAAACTAAATGAGTGGAAAAAAAAAAAAGAATTATCTTGAAATACCAGGAAATGTTTCATTCTACATCAAAACTAAACAAAATTTTCTTTAAAATTGAAACTGTTGAACAAAACAACAACAACAAAAAGTAGCCAGGATCCTTGTGCTATTTAAAAACTAATCTCTTATTTCAAAAGTGCTGCTCACTGACAATATTTCAGGTCCTTACCAAAATTTGCCATCATATAATACATAAAGTCCCTCAGGGTGGGCTGATTCAAAGGCAGGGAGATGGGATAATCAGATACTTGGAAACACAAGACGTTCCTTGCCCCAGTCTGGACAGAGACCCCTTGGTGGCAGTGGCTGAGCAGTAGGATGGCCCAGCCAAGGTTTCAGAAACACAGGGTCTGCAAATGGGAACTCCAGCCAGAGCAAGGATGTGTGGCTGGCAGGGGTGATGCTGCCTTCGGCCACACAGGGCAGAGAGCCCTGGGAATTGTGCTGAATCAGTCTGCAGCCAGCACATGATTGTTCCCAGCACGGTATTTCATTAGAGACATCTGCTTTCATTAAAACAGGTTGTGAGCAGCAGGACTTCCCTATCAGGCCATTTCTGGGTAGGTTTGCAAAGTCCTTTGTTTCCATTGACATTAATTATCCATGGCTAGCTGTGTGGGGGTGTTATAAAAGCAAACCTTTGGAGGTAGAGACCTGCACTGAGTCACTTTTGACAAGGAGATTCAGGGCATTTGTGTGCAGTGAGATGTGTGTGAGCCTGGTGGGCTGGTACCATGCTACGCTCCAGCATGTACTGTGCAAGGACAGCAGCCCAGAGACACTCACTACCTTTGGCCAGGGCTGCACAGCCCACCTTCCCCGGGAAGATGCTTCCCTTGGGTACAGCAGGGCTGCAAAAGCTATATGGCTTCTGGTTCTTCAGCCTGCAAAGCCTGTGCTCATTCACGGTCTTTGCACTGCATCTGTCACACAAATGGGTCTGGTTTTAGTCACCAGCATCCTGCAGCTCTTGCAAAGCTGAGCTGGGCAGTGTCTGAGTTTCTTGTGTTTCAGATCTTCAGTAATAAACTGAGAACTGTAAGGGCATGTGCTTTGCAGGGGAGTTTTAAGGTTAAATCCATCAAAACTCAGGGTACCAATCATGTAATTGTTTTCAGAGAAAAGTCAGTGTCATGTAAGTCATTTCCTAGCAAGGACAAGCTCCTGCTGCTGACCCTGTGTACCCTGGTCCTGAGAACTGGTGTGTTCCAGCTATACAGACAACCTGGACATTTTCACTGTGAGGCTGGCAGATCCCACCTGAAATCTGCCTGTAAAAGTGGAAGGAAATATCCTTTGATCCCTGTCTGAGGTTTCTTGTCATTTCCCTGCTTCCCTGTTTGCTGATCTGTCCCCTACCTGGTAGTCAAATGATTCCTTTGCCGGAGTTCCTGAGTGAATCCATTAACAATGTAAATCCCCCTGACACCATGAATCAAGGACTCAAATGTCTGATGCAGCTCCTACTGGATTTAGCCTAGATTTTGCCTATGGTTTGACATGGAGCAGAGTCAGGCCACACTAAGCATCAAACCAGTCACCCCAGCATTGCCCCTTAATCATAACCCAACAGAGCAGATGAATGCCTCTCTCTCCCTCATCCACTCTGTGCCTCCCCGCATTAATAGCTGCTGAGCATCTGACTTTAGCATAATGCAGTGATCCAAACACAAGCAGACACAGCGGGATTTACTGGAAGACGTTGTCTCTCATAATTCATTATTTATAACAGTGCTTTATGATTAAACCTGAAGCCATTAGAGTGGCGAAAGCTCAGGCTGGGCTGATGTCAGCTTACTCAGATGTACCTGGGTGTGGCCACTGGCCATACCAGAAAAAACATGTTTCCCTGCACTGTCTATGTGATATATAGGGAAAGGCAAAGCAAGCAAATGAAGATGAGACTATAAGGCTGAAGGGATTGATGCTGATCTTGTGGGAAGGCAGCACAATTTGTGTGGGTAGCACTGGGGCTGCGTGCTGGGGCCAACTTGTCTGCACAGAACTGGCTGGAGGTGCAGCAACATCTTACTTCCTGATGGCCTGGTCATCTTTGCAAGCACTCTCTGGGGAGATGAACCAAGTCCCTCTGGTGCATCCATGCCCTGGTGCCTCCCACAAACCTCAGCCCCAGCAGTGAGCTCTGCAATCCTCCAGCCCTCTGATACTGCCAGTGTGCTGGTGCCATATGGAAGTGTGCAAAATCCTAATGCTTGATCCTTCTGCTGCTGCTGTGTCCACAGAGGGCTCTTCACCACAAGTGGGTCTGAGGAACCTCACTTACAAAGCTGTCAGTCATAGCTGACAACTACAGCAAATATTCAGGCAGCACTATTGGTAATAACCAGAGCAATCAGGATGTGTCTTTGCCCTGGCCAATGCAACTTTGTGGTGGTTTGGGGATAGCTGCCACTGGGAGAGAGCCTGAGGGGAATCCATGCTCCCTTGGGAGATGCTTCCTGAATGTGATCACAAAGCAAATCATCCCAGAGGGTTTGGTCATTACCTTACCATCCCTCCATGCCACTGTCCACACTGTGGATTAGTCTGTGTTATGGCCAATGTCCAAAAATCATATTGGACAGACTGTGCTGACTGTTCAGGGCCATTTTGTCAAAGCTTTCTCCTCCTGGAGAGCTATTCTTCCCATAGCACCATCAACACATTTGCATGTTTCATTGACTTTTCACAAGTGAAGAAAATAGTCATAGTATAGACTGATGGAGGCTTTTCCATCCCATCTAGCACAGGGTTTCAGCTCCCAGGTGGAGCTGGGCTCTCAGCCAGCTTTACTTAGGTGAGAGCAGCAAATGTCCCAGGGGAGATTTTAAAATAAGCCTCTTTAACCCTTCATGAACAGCTGCTTCTCAACTACAGCGAGTCAGAGGCATGGGGTGCTTTACCCCACCCCACAGTGCTGTCAGAGGAGCTTCCTCCAGCAGTGAGATGATAAAGTTGGGACCTTCTAGGGGAGCTGGAAGGGGTGAGGGGGTGCAGGAGGAGACAAGAGACAAGGTTAGGAGATTATGCTACCCGACCTCTGATTTTTTAATGTTTTCATATTTTTATACTCCTCTGCCTGGCTGTAATAATAATAAAAAAATTAAGTGAGAAAATTAAGTGAGAAAAAAACAAACCCATCTTTGTTAAAATAGTTGCCCTCATAGAGGTATATACACAGTGGGCATAGTGGGTGTAAGTTAGTATAACATTATCCTTTAACATTCTGATGGGGTCAGTCCCATGAGTCACACTTGTTTTAAATTGCATTGTCAAACTGTTTTGAAGTAAGAGTGTTACAGCTTGTTAACCAGTCATGAGATGCCAACAAACATGGCAAGCACTTGCTTGTCTTAATGTGTTGGATAATTAGATAATATTCTACAACCCTAAATGATTTCTGGTATTGTTTAAGATTTAGTCCATTCTTTTAGCAAATACTCAAAACCAAAGGATGCTTCAGTTACAACCCAAAGGGATGTGTGGTTTCAGTAGCATTTCCACACTTCAGATTTCCAAAATCTTATTTATGTGACTGTGGTGGTTTAACCTTGGCTGGATGCCATTTGCCCTCCTCCTCTCAGCTGCACTAGGGGGAACAAAATAAGATTAAACTCATGGGTTAAGAAAAAGGCAGTTTAATGAAAAACAAAGCAAGGCTGTATGCAGAAGTAAAAGAAAACAAAGATTTATTGTCTCCTTCTCATCAGCAGGAGATGTCTGGCCCTTTTCGGGAAGCAGGGCTTCAAACATACAGTGGTTGCTCTGGAGGACAAAATGATGCTCCACCCTCACCCCTCACCTCCATCCTTTTTCTATCTTTTATAGTTCACCTGACATGATATGGTATGGAATATACCTTTGGTCAGTTTGGGCCAGCTGTCCCAGTTGTGTCCCCTCACAAGATCTTGTCCATCCCATCCCACTGCAGGGGGAATGTTGAAAACCAGCCTTGGTGCTCTGTGAGCCCTGCCCAGCAGCAGCCACAACACGGATGTGATCAGCACCTTTCCAGCTCTCAGTGCAAAGCACAGCACTGGGAGGACTGCTGTGGGGAAAATTATCTCAAATTCAGTCAGACCCAGTACAGTGACACAAAGACAAGCAGAGCCACATTGGTGATAACCGGGAAACAATAATCTCTTTTGAATCCTGTTGAGCTGTACTTTGGGCTAATTTGTCCATAAATTCATTACTGTATAAAACAAAGTCAAGGTGTGTTTATTTTAGCCCAAAGACATAGTTCTTCCCACAGTGGTCAAATGATCAGCCCTGTTGAGCTCAGTTTTGCGGTGGATAAACTTGCCATAGCAAAATGGAGTATGAGAGCTGGTGTATTTCAGAGTAGATGAGGCGTGTCTTTCTGCAAAAATTTGCCATCCTGAAGTAATATGCTTGGGGATATTTTACCCATCTTTTAATGGATAATTTTACCTTTGGGTCATAAATTGTTCAGTCCATTTCATAAGGATCATTATTGGTTCAGATATCTGTGAAGGCTCCTCAGAATCCATTAAGACTGTAAGAACATATACTGTTCCTCTTTTGACTCGGGGTCCAGTCCAAAAGCTCACAAAGCACACAAGGCCTTGTCCTTTTTTGCAGGAAAATGTAACTTGAGGTGTCCTCCTCAAATCAGGGCACTGTCAGGGCCAAATAAACTCTCTGTTCAGATTGATTCTGCCCATAATGAGCACTGAAAACAAGCTTGTATCTCATGGTGCAACAGCCTAATTTATCTTTTGCTGTGTAATTCCAAGCTTGTTGGCATTTGTAGATGACACCAGGCTAATCTGGCCTATGGTACCACAGAAAATATTGGGTTGCATTTGAGGACACTGATCTTGTTGGATTTCTGGTACCAGGGGGACTGAACAGCAATAAATGGGAAGGACATGAGGACTGATTAAAGAGGGGTAAGTAAGAGGGGTTTACAGTCACAAATTATTTGGAGAAGGTGGCTGAGAAACAGCAGGGTATTGTTATACATGAGAACTGAAGGGTGCTCAGTTCTTATGAAAAAAAAAAAAGCAAGTAGCAGATTTATTTTAAAACAAACAAGTGGAAGTTCTTGTTCACACAATGCATAACTGAATTGTGACTCATTGCTGCAGGATGTTGTGGAGTCCAAAAGCCTACACAGGTTTAGACAACTTCAGGGGAAAGTAGGCCATTGAGAGCTATTGGATAAGAGATTTCAGATGCTACCTAAAGCCCACAGTCCCTAAAGCACTGGCTGCAGGGAACTAGCATGGGATTGGATAAGCAGAGAATAGGTAGCTCAGTACTTGCTGTGTTTCAGATGTGCAAAAGACTATCTCAATTTCGGACAGTGAGTAAGGTGGAGAGACCTGGATAGCAAGGAAGGTGTGAACAGCTAAATTCCAGGGGCCAGGCTTGAGAAGACAAACAAATACTACAGCGAGGTGACTCTTCTCCCACAGTAGTAAGACTTCATCACTGTAGTGGTGATCTATAGTAAAGTCTTTTCTCCTTTCTCTTTTCCTTGGCTCATTGGATGGAGATTAGCTGAACCATCCATTTTTAAAAACATTGAATTAAATTTTTTTCCAGTGGTTCACTCTTTCCTGGCCTTACGTGTAGAAAAAGGATATGCCCATGTTTGATCTGGCTTGTTTCTCCTGTCAGTTCTCTGAAAATTTCATAGAAATTGGATCTTGTCATGTTCCCCCCTAAAACTCTGGAAAAGTTACTGGATCAGTCAGATGAAAGCAGCTGTACAAGTTAGCTATGAGTTTCTAAATTAAGTTTAGAAGCCTGGACAGTGCAGTATCAGTCAAGTTACCTGTCTGGTATCTTACTCATTCTGCTAAAAAACAAATTGCCCTGCTTATGAAGCAAACCACCAGAATTCATCTTCTCACTGCTTGTTCTGCTCTTTGCCCAGGAAGACCTTGGTAATGTTTTGTTTGCAAGTGCTGTGTTGTGGAATTACAGTTTATCTCTTCATGCTATCTGAGAAGGTGGTCTGGTATGCAGCATTTTGGTGAGATGAAACAAATTGCAGGAAACTGAGCTTGGATGCATGGCAAGGATTCTCTGGCTGACACTGGGTGGCACTGAATCCATACTTAACCCCTTAGGTTTTCATTAAGGGGTCTTTCTGTTTCCTGTTCAGTTTCCCTGCTTTAAACCATATGGAATTAAATGTCCTTGGATGAGGGAGGAGTGAGATGCAGAAACTCTACCAGTTTTATGCCTTCCTTGTCCTGCCAGAGCTGACTCCTGAAAGACGTCATGGGTCTTGCTGTCAATGGTCCCCTTCTCCAAGCATTATGAAGAGCTGTACTGAGTCATGACCTTAGTCTTTTAAGTCCCTAAGACAAAGAAAAGCCCTATGTCAAAACAATAAATAGAAGTACTATGTTTTCTCAGGCAATTAATATCTGAAAAAATAATCCTGCTCTGGTAGTCCTGAACTGAAGACTGTGGCAGAAGACCCAGTCCTGCCAGAACTGACCAGGGAGACTGGACCTGTCCTGCCCATGTGCTGCTGCTCCCTTAGTGCTTCACTTGCAGCTCCTGGCAGCATGGCACCACAGCAAGGACACTGTCACTACAAGTCAGCTCACAGTTGAAAACCATTGGGAGGGAAGATGATGCAGGAGAACTGATTCTGGGGAAAGTAACATCCCTTTTAAATGTATGCCCTTTCCTACATAAGAAAGCCTCCTAACACACTAACTACAACCTTCTTTTTTTATGCTGTTCCTACCAGCAATTCCACACAAATCCCCTAACAAAACACACACACTCACAGCTCCCAGCAGTTTGGTTTGAAGTGACCTTGTTAAAAAGCGAAATCCCTTATTCTACAAACAAAAAGAGGGTTGGACTGAAGCCATTTGGGAAACTCATTTGTGCTTTGCCATCTTGTCGATCCGATGGCCTCCCTGCTAGAAAAGACAGGACGAGGAGGCACCAACAGTCTCCCCCTTGCGACTCGCTGCCTCCAGCGCCTCTCTCTGCAAGCCGCTGAGTGTGGAAAACCCGCAGAGCACAGGCTGAGCGACTGGAGCAGCTTGAGCTGGGATGCGAGAGCTGCCCGAAGCCTCTCGAGCCACCTTTGCTAATCCTACTGTCCTGTGACAGCTCTGTGCTATGGGATGTGCACGATATATCGGGTTTTAAGCTTGCTTCCTCAAGATATAATACGGCCTCTTTAGACTAGAGCTGTGTGGCTGTCCTTTCTTAATGGAAGCAAAAAAAAAAAAAAAAAAAGAAAAAGCAGCCCACTACATTTCTTATATTACTATTTCTCCAGGTTCAAATATGATTTGTTCTGCTCCATAATGCAAAATATGACCAATTTGAACTGGCCTGATTGCTTATCCAATTACATAATTGTTTCAACTACAGGAAACAAAATAAAGAGTTTCCAGAGTTTTTTTGGTGTGTTTTTTTACAATGTGTTTAAGTAGGTTTGGAGCACTAGAATTTAACTGAGCTTTGAAAAAAAGCAAACCCTTATGCTTTGGAAGATGTTAACTTTGGCTCCTAAAAGGGATTAGCCATAATACTAAACACATGCTATTATAACTCAGGAAAACAGAGACACACAGACTCTTTTTTTTCAGTGATTTTGGACATTGTCTCCCTGCGTAACTTTGTACATAAATAAGAATTCTTTCTCTCTCACCCCACCCATGAATTCTTAATGTTGTCTCTGGAAAGGGTTTTCTGAAACACTTTAAGGAAACTGCTTCTTCTCCACAGACTTTTTCCTGCTTCCCTCCTTAAACCAAGATATTGGGTGGCCTCTTTTCTGGTAAAGGGCATCAGCCCTGTGAGCTTTGGGGTTTGAACTCTTTCCTTGAGCATCTGTCCTGGCTTATGTCTGTACACACGGTGAATGAAGCAGGTGCTCTAGAAAGACTCCAGGAGAAAATGTTGCACCAGTGATGTTTGTGTAGCAATAATTGCAATGAGCAGAAATTTAGAACCACCTTGGCAGCAACACACGTGAGCACTTTGATCGAGAGACTGCTGCATTTTAAAAATTGTTGGTTTAGGAATATTTTGGAGCCCAGATAGCTCTCACAATGCCTCAGTCACCTCAGTGTGGTTGCTCCTCACTCTAATAGTTCATGATTTGGACAGTGGGTCACTGTCCCTCTCAATCTCACTGATCTGTTCTTGATTTAAAAGGTCAGAGAGGGGAGACTATTTAGCTGATAGGGTAGGTGGGGCTCTGAAGTATGTGATGTACTGGAAGCAACTGAGGGAACTGAGTTTGTACAGCCTTAAAAACATAAGACTGAGTGTGATTTTACTTCTGCCTTCAACTACCTTATGGGAGGGCATTGGAAGAAGTAGCCAGACCCTTGGAGGTGCACAACAATAGGTCAAAAACCACTGGACACAATTAGGAGAGTGAGAAACTCTCCTACTAAGAAAAAAAAAAATTACTATGAGGACAGGCAGGCACCGAGCAAGCAGGCTGCCCAGAGGATGGGAAATCTCCATCTTTCCACCCTGAAAGACAGAGGAAACCTAGATGAGGGCCAGAGCAACCCATGTATTTGTCCCTGCTTTGAGTGAAGAGCTGGATTGAAGTGAAGTGACAGCTTCAGGTCCCTCACAGTTCTATTGTTTCAATGTTTTTGTGACTTCTCATGTGCTGTTCCTTTACATTTTCTTTCATCCTAGTGGCTTTGTGTGGCTGTGCTTAGTCATTTGCTTTGAAACCTGCATGAGAAACAATTTTGGCTGGCCCAGATTTGTACTGAATGATGATTTGGGGATCCAGGAAAAGTTATCATTCTTTCACCTTCATAAATTTCTTCATTTACAACTCATGACTTGCTTGTTTCATTGACCTTCTAATCTCTAGGAACTTCTGTGTATTGATACAGCAGCAAAAAAAAATCACAGGATGGGTGTTACATTGGTTTGTAAGAAGAATGGAGACAGTAGCACACACTAGTAGAAGATTCCTGGTGCAGTTTGATTAATTATGTCTTCATACAGGGTCTTGTTCCTTTGGTAGTATGGTTCTTCTTTTCAATTACTCCAGCACATGGCCTGGGGTGAAGATAGGGTTTTCAGGTGGTGTTTCATTGGTATGAAATAGACAAACATTCCTATGCCTTTTTCTACATAAACATTTCTAAATAAAGACAATATGATGGTACAGGAGCATGAATTAGTCCTATGCTTGCCAAGTACTTTGATATCCTTAGAAAACAAGTCTGTAGAGATTTTAGCCATTATTAATTAACATGATTATTTATTCTTGTAAAATACTGCCTGCTTGGAATACTGTAATGACACTCTTTAAATGTTACAATACTGCATGATGTACTTGCAATAAAACCAGAACATGGTATGTATTTGTCAGTCCAGGCACGTATGCACACATACAGACACAAACATATACAGAGCAACTGCTGCATATGGTCCAGCTCTCTGCCCTTCCTACTCTGGCACAGCTATGAGCACAGACTAACACCCACACATCTGTAATTGGTATATCAGGTTATAAAGTCTTTGATGACAGATAGTATCTTTCTTGTGGATAGAAAGGTATCTTCTAGCCAAACCAGTTTGAACCCTCACCAATTAAGTACTATCTTTCTGATCTCTCTATCCCTGCCTCTTAAGTTAGGAGTTGCTAAGGAATTTATTCACAATTGTGCGTCTACCTCCATGGTCAAAAAGTGAATGGTTTGAATAAATCCTTGCTACTCGAGATCCTGCTGAGGTACATCTCAGAGAGAAAAAAAAACACAGAGGACTCCAATAGATAATGTCGTAGCTGGAAGTGAAAAGAATCAACATTATTCCAAAGTTTAAAATGGTAAAAACAACTACTGATTGTAATTATGAAGATGAGCAACTGTAAAAAAACTCACCTTCAGTCAGTCCAAGTATTTCATCAACTTAAACATATCATAGTATGACATTTTATGCATATGGTGGCATATGTACTCAAGTAGTATGCACTAAGGATGCACCATACAAGTTACATCTGAGAATTTCATCCATGATAAAATCAAGTCCACTCATTTTCTCCTAATTATGCAGGCAGGGAGCATCTCCCCTGATTCCCCTCTGCCCAGCTCTAGCAGGTTTCACCTTTGAAAATCCTGAAAGAGAAACCTTTTGGCTCTAATCCATCGTGATTGCTCATTGGAGGGTCTGCATGTCCAGAGAGGTCACCTGAGCAAGAGTCTGCTCAGGTGGAGCTCAGGGGTCATCAGGGCTCTGCTTAATTCATCTCTGGAGCAAAGCTGTCAGCCAAGTCTGAAAATCACTGGAACTGTTTTGTAAATATCATGGAGGATAATTAATGACCCCATTATAGAGACTCAGCTATAGAAACAATTGCAAATTGACTTTTGGCAGACTTTTTTTGGCAGAGTTGATCCGAAATAGCAGAGAGTCTCATGGGATCTGGATCTGTTTGCTGCACATAACATTTGCCCCTTGACTCCTGGGGAAGCCGAGAGTCTGTACAGAGCACCAGATCATTACTGACCCAGAAAGATGGGCAACTTATTATTTAGTCTTCCTTCTCTGAAGGGATTAAACCTTTTTAAACCTTTTGGCATCCTATGCAGAGCATGAGCCTCAGAACTTCACCTACCCATCCTATGGGCAAAATGTGGATTCTGACATACAAATGAGCAAGTGTGCAGACTTCTGCTAACCTGCCACAGGGAGCACAGCTCTGTGCACACCTCACTAATGGCACAGTTCTTGGACTTAGGCTTTCAGAGCAAGTGCAAAACCGCATACTTTTCATAAATGTTTCCAGGATGGGAGGAAGAAAGGAATGATACCCATTTTTGTATTTACACTACTAACACAAAATAAATCATGTCAAGAGTCTGCTCTCCTTTCCATCTCTTTTCTAATTGCTGTACTTTCACCTTTTTCTTGTGTGTGTGCTTTTTTAAGAAGGTAAATTGAAATGGAAAGCAACAGAGCAGTGAACAGACCATTGGAAATTCTATTACAGTCTATTAGATATGGATCACAATGTTCAAATCCGTGATTATGCCACTAACTGATTTAACTCTCCATCCAAAATACAATGAAAAAGGACAAAAATAATCCCCTATCAGATAATCAAAATGTTTCTGGGAAGCTGGACCATCCAATAGAGATGAACAAGCATTCCTTTCATGTCTGCCAAGCACTCACTTGCTCTTCCTTAAAAATCACATCTCCTACAGTCCCTTCAGTCCCAGACTCTGTGACGCATTTCCTTCCCATGCCTCTCAAGTTAAGTTTCATTATTTGTTAGATAGGCTCTCTGACTGCTTTCCCCTGTGTAATCCAAGGACATTTTAAAATGCCTTGTCATTTCAGGTGCCTCCTGTATTTTTTTAGGAGTTCAAATGAAGACCCATTAAAAAATTCAGATCCTTCAGTCATTCCATGCTCAGAAGCCTTGGTCTTCTTGTGCCGTTTGCACTGTATTGTGTGTCCCAAATGATGCTTACGTGTCTATGAAAGCAAATGACACAAAGGTTATCCTTGTTTACCCAGGACACCAGGGAGATGCTGTTCTTTGTCATAACCAGCAAGCAGAGCCACTGGCAATTTGACCACACAAAGATACACATCTGTTTGTCACCTCGTTCTACATAAGACCACTTTTAAATAACCATACACAAAAGCCACTGCAGCCATAGAAATACTTTTTAAAGCAAACTGCTCCTCAATGTAGTTTTTATACATTTATGTAACCCATTCTTAGGCAAATATAGACATACATATGTATCTATAGTTAATAATTAAAAAGGCATATATTCATATTATATTCAAATATATATCAGATATATATATGCACACATATGTAATACAGAACATATGTAATCTTCTCTGAAGATGCCCAATGATTCAAAATACTGCTCATCACCCTTTGAGGGCTGTCCCTAGCCAGAGAAGACCAGATCACCCTGTGTGCCAGCTCAGCCACCTGCCTGGCAGCAGAGTAACCCAGCAGAAAACCATTGTTGTTTTCATCTACCTAAGAAAGCTGATCTGGTTGATGGGAAGCCCAGGCAGCACAAGAGTTAGCTGGAGGGAGCAGATAGGCTTGGAGGAAGGGTCATTGCTCTTTCAGCATCATTACATGAGATCAATTCAGTAGATCCACAGCCCCAGTTGGTCTCCTGGAAAAGGTTTTTTCTCTCTCCTGTGATTATAGAAAGAGCCTAGGGAAAGAAGTCTTCCTTGTCTTAGCCTTACTAAATATCCCTCCTAGTGCTACACTAGGATTTACAACAGCTTAACTAAACAGATCATAGGACTGATTAAAGTAAATCCATGGAATTCGAGACACATGAATTTCCACAGTTTAACCACATCAATTAGTTTTAATGTCTTGTCTTTTCTTGTCCCCTTTTGCAACATGTCTAAAGAAGCATCATATAACCCTGAAGATTAAGGGTTCTTCAAACTGTGTCTGTTATTTAAAGACATCTTGTAATGGGAGGGTTTTGGTGGAGAGCAGTGGAACAGCTCAGAAAGAATATTTACATACTTCAAAGTGGTATTATGTAGCTATGACAGCTAGAACAGCTTGGACATTTCACCCCATGCCTCTCACAAGTCCGAAGATAAGAACACAATCCCCCTAAGGCAAAATACAGTAATATTTCTTACTTAAATTCTGTATCTGTGAAAAATCCCTTTCAAACCAAATAATAGAAAAATAAACAGTGTTCTTCAAGCATGTGTTTTCCTTAAAATGACTATTTTACAGTGTTTTATATACACTGTGAATCATTTAGTCTGATTATTTAAGCAGCTGCATATACACCTACTCTTCTATAACTGTGAATCCACCTCAGGAATATAAAATTCTGAATTAATTCAAAAGTTTAGCTTGCAATTCTATTAAATGACCCAATTCATTTATATATTACAGAAAATATGTCATGAATTGGGGAATACTACTGAATCAGAAAAACAAAAGTTTGGTGTGAATTTATCATATCATACAATTATTTCATACATGATGTTAGGGTAAAGTGTTATTTAAAAAGAGAGGAAATTTTAGTATGGATTTTGCAAATCTGCTTCCTGAGCTTAGTTATTGCAAAATTGTGATAAAGTTGATAGAAAATCTGAGCAAATGAAGGAAGAGTTGATTGTGAAACCTGCAAACAGGCTTATTCTTTTGCACCAGCAGCTGAGACCTTAGGGGAGAGCCCTGAAGACACAAAATGCATTTGCTATAAAACAGCATTTGTGACTGGGGTGAGCAGACCAACCTTAGCTACTCACAGCTATGGGAAGGTGTGGGCAAACATGAACAGCTATTAAGGTGCCACAACCCTGCTAACAACCTCTCATGTGTTTCCCATCTGCTTCACCCAGGGAAAAAAACACACCTGTTAACTTTGTAGGAATGCCCATAAGGTCAGTTCCCAGGGCTTAGATGAAGAGAGGTCATATTTTGACCTCTCATGATGATCCCCTTGCTCATGGAAGAGCTCCAAGAAAACTGATGCTTTGTAGCATGATCCATTGATGGCTGAAACTGTTTTAACTTAAAATAGCAGTGGCCAATTACACTCTGTGTGGTTTTATTCAGTGTGTTTCTAGAGTGTACAACAGCTGGGAAGGTAACTGCTTGTTCATGAAGAAAAATGTAGGAAAATTGTATCCTCAGGTGTCTCCTCATACATGTTTCTTAGAGTGTTGGGGAGTTCAGGGCATAGCCAGCAAACTGGTATCTAGAAAGCTCACTTGTAAAATAATGACTCTGTACCTTGTTTAAATAGTCTCTTCAGTTCCTGGGAAAAACACAGAGATGGAAAGGAGTATGGTGTTAGAACCAGGCTGCACTTCTGCATCCACATCATTTCTGCCAGTTGTAATTGATTCAAGACTATCCATGCTATAGATCAGACATTTGAAATCAGTAATCTGGTCTGGTTCATTGGGTGTTGAAATCCCTTCAGCAAACAAAATTAGCTAAGACTCTGCGGAATTTTTTTGAGATGTAGCAAAAGAAAAGGCTAAAAATAACAGAAAGCCCATGACATAACAAGTATCTCTCTTACATAGAATGCTCTGAATTGCAGACTGCTGCTGTGACTGTCTAGGGAATGAGATGCAAATCATCCATTTAGTCCTTTGGCTGAACCACCATCTCTCATTCTCAATTAAGCTTGAGAAAGGGAGCAAATGATGAGTAATCACATTTTTATCTGGGTACCCATGGGTGAAGAAAGGAAAGAACCTCTAGCAGCTCACTGACAGCACATGCCTACACGTGAGGGATTCAGGGCATATCTGAGGCATGTGGTGTCCTCACACAGAGCTAAGTGACAATTGGGCAGCAGAGTGCAGCTTTGCACAAGGCTGATAACCAGCAGCCACATGCTACTTCTGAAGAGCAGATCTTCTCCAGACCTATAGCCCATGTCCTCCTGGGTTTGCAAAATCCCCAGCCCAGGGTGGCAAATCAAATAGGCATGCTCAAATTGACTGGGGTTTGTACCAGGCTGCCCAGGATCAACCCAAGCCCTTTCCAGTTTATTAGTAGGATGGAGGAGTTGCTGCTGGAGATCCCCCAGCTCTGTTGATGTCTGTAACATAAGACCGGCAAAGTTTGCCATCTGATATTGTTGACTTCTAAGCCACCATTTGGGATTCTCTTCAAGAAGGTGCTTTGTGCTGTTATAGCCCTTCCTGAAGATGTCAAATGCAAATTCATGATCCTTACTTAGTGGAACTTCCATTAACTGAAACTAAATTTAGACCAATACTTCTATGTTTAAAAATGCTATATAAAAATGCAAATTTAATACACTAAAAATGTAGTGAGACAAAGATCTAAAATACTAAATTAACCCCACTATATTCATTTCAGTCGTCAGAATATTTTTGCCACCCAGCCTTTCCATATGAATTGATTTCAATATAAAAATCTTGGTGTCATTTCAAAAGAAAAGACACTTTTTTTTTCCAGTTGTAGCTAATGAATCAGCCTGTAGGAAGAAAAGCACTCCAGTGTTAGCTGTAATATAAAGACCTGAAGTTTTCAAGTCTGCAAAGTCCTACTTGTGGATGGCATATAAAGCAACAATAGCTTATACATAGAGAGCAACAGGTGAATAGACAGGAAAGTACATGGTTAAGAAGTGTATAACATTTAAAAGTTTAGTAAATTTACTTTTAAAGAGAACTCAAGTTAACCACATACCTTTCTGTGACATGTTCATATAACTCATATTTTTCCCTGACACATTCATGCCCATACATATATCTATATTCAAGCTAACAATGAATTGGTGCCCTTTTATAAAACATTTTATAATGGAAAACTAATACAAAGTGTAACCAAGCTTCTCAACAAGAGGGTTGTTGGCTTAGTTGTTTGTAAAAAAAAAAAACTATTGGTGTGTCTGTGCCTCTAAAGTTTATATTTTTGCTGCATTATTGATTTACACAACCCACATGTTTTGATGTTGTCTGAATTGAGCAGCCTTTTGCTGCCACTGTTTCCTTTAATGTAAAATGTGTGCGGCATGATTTTTGTTGCTAATTGCAACCTTATGATCAATGCTGCAGAGCCCAGCTAATCTCATTTACAGTAGCGTAGGAAGCCTTGGCTGCTACAAAGAGATGCACGCTAAGCTTTTTCTGTGTGCTTTGTTTTGTTTTATATTTACCATAAATAGAAGAGAACACAATCTAAATCTTCAAGTGCAAGTCCTTAGATATTTGGGGGAGTTTGGATCTACACCCAAACTTTGACTTTCCAGGACAGACCCATTTACTGCAGCAGAGGTTTCCTGATTTTACGGCTGATTTATTTTCCTCTTATAAATGTGACCTCGGCAATGGAGCAATAGAAACCATTAAATGAAACACATGCTGCCCTCTTCCAGCTTTCGCTGTGGCAGCGCCATGGGCACGGGAGGAACTGGTTGTGTGCGCTCGCCTGCCCTCTTTTGATCTTTTTCTGTAAAGTACCCAGCTTTGCGTTTGTGGTGGCACACACGGGGAGCTGGCGAGCAGCCTCCTTCCCCACCCTGCTCCCGACAGCTCTCACCTTGCGGGTTTCAACAGTTTCTCGGCTCAGAACCGGCTGCGCTGGGATCCATTTAGCTCTTATTTAGCTGCCATTCAGGCAAACTGAGGTTAAACCCTGCTGCTTTATTAACGGCACGCTGCAAAGAGCATCTGGAGACGTGGCTCGAGAAGCTGGGCATGTCCGTGTAGCACACGCTGTATGTTTAGCTGTGGTGGGGAGTATCACGCCGAGAGCACGCGTAGGATGTTAAGGGCTTGTTTCCGCAGACCCTCCAGCTGCCAGCCTGCCCTGCCTCTTCAGGATCACCCCGGGGCCGTGGAGTTGCTGCAGCTTCGCCAGCTGCCCCCGGTGCTGCCCCTGGACACATTCTCAGCTCATCCAGCTCCAAGATGCACACACGTGTCTTATATTAAAGCAGAGAGATCCAAAGGAGAACGTTCCCATCTCCCAGGGGTAAAAGCAGGCACAGCAGGGGTCTGTATGTTCAGGTGGTAGTTTACTTCAGCTTCAGAAACTGTCACCTATTTTATTTGATAACCGAGCCCTTGTCTATACCACAGATACACTGCTTTGCCAGAGTGGTGGCACCTTCTGGCAGGAGAAGCAGATGACTGCTTACACACATAAGCAAAATTCACACAAATTCTTCCTTTCTGCAGTTTAATTCCATGTTTTTATGCTTTTCCAAGGATGGCATGTATTTTTCATTCATAGTGCAGTACTACACTTTAAGCAATTAAACAACATCTTTATTAATTTCATTTCACATGGTTTGGAACATGGAAACATCCACCAGGGACTTGCTGTCTTCTTTTGAGGGCAGATAAACTTACCTTTAACCCTGTTTCCCACTGAGCAAGGTAACGTGGTGATGTTCCCCCTGTGCAAAGTGCAGTGGTGACTACTACTTCACCTACCTTGAAGCCCTTGTAAATCTCATTTGGAAAATGAAGAAGCAGGTTCCCTATAATTAAGGAGCTACAAAGATGTTAATTATTATGATTCATTGTTCTTTCAAGTGCTGCTTGAAGTGGGGACTCAAGTTTTTAAAAATATTTTTATGCTAATGGTTTATTTGATTTTTTTTCTCCTAGTTATTTATTGTGTCAAGTGCTACGACTTAGAAGCACAACACTCCTAATGAAGTATCTGACCTTTCAACAACCCCACTGAACAGCACCAAAGAAATTTCCAGGCAAGCTAATTAATACACTGGTAGAGCACCAGTCGGGTGTACCTCTAGCAGCTTAGCTCTCAGTCAAGAGGATTAAAACCTCCTACCCTCCCCACACCCCCATCTCACTAATAATAATGGATTTGGGACCTAATCAGCCATTAAAACAGGAGATTAGTGAGCTGCAAGCTGCAGCAATCGTGGTTCAGTTTACAGAGCATGCAGGGGACTGACAAAAATCACAAGAGGTGCTCTCAGTAAATTAATGCCTATGTATCTGTGAGCAACAGAGCCTGTTGAACTTATACTCAGTATATGACAATTTTGAACGATCAGCTGAAAAAGCAGCACAGAAGAGTAGCTTAATGGGAATGATACTGTGTAGAGCAAGGAGTAGGTATAGGTAGGTGGGTGGCTGTGGAGCGAGGAATACAATTCAATTGTGGTACCACACACTATTGTACATTTAAAGAACTACCTTTGTGAAGACATGGGATTGGCAGCATCCTTGTACAAGCTCTAGCAGGGCCAGGAAGTAGGTCCCACTTTCACCTGTGTTCAGAAGGGGTGTTGTTAGAAGATACCTTCCTAGGCTTTCTCCTTTGACTACGCTGAAGGAAAGATTTAAGTAGAAGAAAACAGCAGTAAGAGAAGCAGGTTTCAGAGCTCAGGAGATGTGCAATTGTCTGTCTCAAGGCCTCTCCTTGGCCAGGTGGATCACAAGAAGCAAGATCTTTAGATAGCCATTGGCTACATCTACAGTAGGAAATAAATTGATGTAATACGACTGTCTCTCTGAGGACTGGACTTGCACATTAATCACTGGAAGGTGCTGAACTCCCTCCTCCTCTGGCTCCTGCCACCAGCCTGCCTGAAGTATGTGTGTGCAGCAGCTTGGTGGCTTTGAGGGACACACTGCTGTGGGACCACATCACCTCCTCAGAGCCTTTGTTTCTGAGCAGCTAGTCTGGCACTTGGAGTGGCTGTCAGCCCTGCTGAAGGACTGAATGAAGGAGCCATTCTGCCATTTGTTTTACACATCCATTAGAAAGTTTGCTGCATGGCTTTGGGGCAAAGTGATCCATACTGAGTCAAGACTGGGCAGGCAATTTCTGATCATTGTGAATAGTTTCACATAGCTGCTGTGTGAACGATTTCTCCTGCAGCTCATAGCACCTGTGGAATTGTGTTTAGAACAGCACTAGCCCTCCTGGGCAGTATGATTGATTATATTTATTGCTTCCTTGCAGGTCTGAGCCCAAAAATTGGTGTCCCCCCCTGCCACGCAACACACATAGAAAATCAGTACACCTACTGTGTGGGATATAGGAGTATGCATGTGGGAGTGCTGATGGCTGCTGAGGTGGGGAGGAGGTAAAAAAAGGTATTTTCCAGTAAGAGCTTGAAGGAATATTCTGTGGGATCTAAAAATAGGAACCCTGGAACCATATCAAAGCACCGTTATTTCTCCACCATGCTGACAGAGTCCATGTGAGCTGCTGCTGCTATGTTGTGCTTACATAGAAGATGCCTGTCTGCCATGTTCCCAGTGAAGTGTAATGGGACTTCAGGAGGATCATTTTTATTGTCCTGAAATCTGTGGACTATTGCTTGCCAGTGCTTTCAACACCAAGAGCAGTCATGACGTTAGCAACCTCCCGATTCTGCCAGCAAATTATTCTGCTCCCCAGGAAACCTTTGTCATGTCCCTCTCATGGAACAAAAAGCATTACCACTTCCATACGGGGCCCAAGTTGGAGCTCTCTGAGTTTTCAGGAGGCTAAAGGCAGAAGAAAGGACAGCTGGTAAATTCATATTAGAAGAGCTGCTTAAACAAATGAGAGGTTCAGCAAGTGAGATAGACAACAGAAGGGAAAGCAGATGAAGGCAGGAAAGGATTTCAAACTAGAAGTGTCAGTGGATGATGGAGTGATGGCAAAGAGCTTAAGTCTGGCAGATACTGGCAAATGCAAAGGAGGGTGCCTATGGCATTTGGCCCTTTACATATAGCACAAGAACCATTTCAGGTTCTTGTGGGAGCTCTGAATGGTTCAAGAGCCTTCTTTTGGCACATGTGCTACAGAACTCACTGTAGGATCTTAAAGTAGGGGAGCCCACATATGGATTTGGAAGACAATGTTTCCATGAAGTGCCAGAGTGGAATGGAATTTTACTGCCTTTCCCCAAAATACAACTAGTTTGTGCGCCTCAGAATCACTCTGAGAAGGCAAGCAGCCATAGAAGTCATGTGAGCTTTGCTTTGAAACCTCACTGCTGGGCTGGACAAAAGCACTAGAGCAGCTGCTGAACCCAGGGCACAGACATCTAGCTTTTCTGAGAGCTGGGTTACAGCTCCCATGTCTTCCACACCTGAAGGGAGAGGGACCTAAACTATGTCTTAGCCTCCTGGCAGAGGATGTTGCCTTTTCTATGGGTAGGTCTTTCTACACTGACAGCCCATCAGGGTAGGAGTTCTGTCCAGTGGCTTTTCTGTGTTCAGCACATAAAGCAGGAGGTCCAATGCCTTTCTAATGTAGTGCTTAGAGGGGGTGAATCACTTCCCTGCTCCGGAGATCGGTGGTGGTGTGTGGACGAAAGAGACACAAGGGAGAGCTGCCATCTGCTGTTGGAAAGATTCTGGTTCATCTTTCAGCCCAGACACAGCTAACTGCTGCAGGTGACTCACGAATGCCTGTGGCTCTCCATCGGCTGTTTTAGCACACCGAGCAGTGTTTCGCAGGAGGTCCAGGAAATCCTCACACATCATGCTCTGGAGAGAACATTGCCCTGAAGTGCTGCTATTTTAATGTCTAACTCTGGAAGAGGATGATGGATTTTACTGACCTTTCAAACTATCCAAACCAACAGCAAAGCAAAGCTGGAAGATATGGCAAAAAACCACTGTGCCTCCAAAAGGGACTTTAATGGAACAACCAACATTTTCAAATTCAGCCATAGCTAGTCAATTAAATGAGAGTTTAGATCAGATATCTACAATGTTTTTGTTTTGGGTTTTGTTGTTTTGTTTGGGTTTTGTTTGTTTGTTTTTCCAAAAGCTGAGCACTCTCTATTATTACAGAAAGGAAAGAACTGCAGGTGTCCTACACTTAAAAAATCTGGACACTCATGGTGAGAAAAAAATTACTCCTCATCTACTAATAGGACAGAATATATAATGAAAAATTGCTGTGAGTCAATCAAATTATATTTTAAGCCAGTTCAGCTTCTTTTTTACAAGACATCCAAATACTCAATACAAATTAAACATTTATAGCCATTCATTTAAAGTTAATCTTGTTTAATCCTTCAATTAAGAAGAAAAATAACACCCCTCATTGAAAATTCTACATACAAAGGTACTGTTTGTTTGTATGTTTTTCCAAGAGAGGAATGAAGAAGTTGTCTAGTGCTGATTTGCTCAAGGTTTTTAGTTATTCTTTACGAATTGCTGTTTTTTCCAAAAGACCAAAAAAAACCCAACCAAAAACAAAAACAAAAACAAAAAAACCCAAACAAAAAAAAACCAACCAAACAAAAAAACCCAAAACCAAAACAAAACAAAAAAAAACCCACCCAAGACTAATTCTGGACTATGTGTACTAAATTAAAATACTTCTTCCAGTAGGAATGGTGGCAGGAGCAGCAATGGCAGCTGCAGTTCAGTGAACTGAGTTCTTTGCATTGGTGAACTTTTGAGTAGTGAGGTTCTTCTCTAGTAGATGCATATATTTAAGTGTCTAAATATAAGTTTATAGTCCATATTTGAAGCTTTTGGCATATTTACCTTTTAAATAGAGACTTGGTTCATTTTAAAAAATAAAAGTGATAGTTCAGAAAGAAATTATTTAATGCAGCAATCATGGGGTAAATTCCAAGGCTTGGTATATGTCAGACAAAGTCATAAGACTTACCCCTCAACCAGAAAACACGAATTTTTATCCTCAATAAACTTCAAAGGGGAAAATTCTTCAACCAGATGTGGTAATGCTTTTAACTTAAACTTGTCAGTCTATGAGAGAGTGTAATTTAAAACATTTATTGGAGTTGTCAGCAGCAGCTGAGCTGGGTCAACAGTAGTGAATTCAGAGGAGAGCAGGTGAAACCCACTCTGCAGGGTGGCTTCACCTCGTGCTGAGTCCTGATTTGAAAACTTGCCCAAAACACACCAGTGCTGTTTATTCTTGGGGTGATTCTGTGGGTTTTCAGCTGCATTTGCCTGAGAGTGGAGGCAGCAGTAGTTGCATCCAGCAGACAGTGCAGCCAATTGCTTCCTTTGCAGGGACTCAGGGTTAGCAACTGGTTTTCCCAGGGGGGTTATAAGGTGTGCTGGAGAGAGAAATGAACAACATCATATGTTGAATCCTTAGTAGTTAGTCCGGGAAGAAGGCACTACAGCTTCTTCTGTTCCTGGACTGAGGTTTCTAAGGTCTGTGGCAGCTTCTGATGCTCACCAGCTCTCCCACCACTCCACTTGCACTAGTTTGAACTTGGCAGGGCAGAGGCAGGTTTGCAATACCCACACGTCTGGATGGCGAAGTGTGGCATGGAGAGGAGCATCTCAGGCCTTGCATACTCTGCTCACAGCCTTTTCCTGTGAGAAGACAAAGGTGAAAATGTAAAGCTGTGCTAAACAATCTTGGTAGCTGAACAGATGCTGAGCTCCCTTCAAGCATTAAAAAAGAGATGGAACCCCTGGGGTCCCTGCAGCACAAATTACTGCAGTGTAGAATGATAGTGTGTGATGACAAGTATCAGATGCTTTGGGGCTGAATCACAGTCTAGCTGAGCTGGATGGATATCCTGAGAGCTGTAGGCTGCCACGGGATGGCCACAGAGGGTAAGAAACTGCTCCAAAGCAGAAAGAAAACAAATTAAAAAATCTTTCAGAGCTTTGCCAATAAAGTTTCTTTGGCTCTGTGCCTGGGCATCGCTCCTAAATTCAGCCTCTCACCCTCAGATAAAGCACTACAGCCTGGAATGAGAGTCAGATGTGTGGGAGAGGAGTGCACGTTATCTGTGCCTGGGCTGGGAAGCATATGTACTGTAATGCCTAGAAAAAGCTTTTTACTCTGGGCCTTGCTCCAAAAAAACTTTTTCCTTGCTTTTACAACTGTTGCTTGGGACTGCTCAGATGTTTAACCCAGCCCTGAGGACAGGGAGGCCAAGGGTTTTTTTTTGCACTTTTCCCTCTGCCACCCAGATGCAGGAGCACCCAGGCCTGGGCATGCTGCCTCCAGCCCACGCCTCTGCTCTTCAAGCAGCAGGCAAAGAAGAGATGCTCACCCCAGGCTGCTGGCTTCATCTGCTACCTGGCCTCAGCAGGGAGGTAGGACCACCAAATACCTCAGGGGGCACAAGGTGGGAGAGAGGAGGACAAGCTCCTGAGAGACTGTAGCTGCCTATTGTTACCATTTTATCATGAGGTTATATCACTGGATGGATTGATTGTTAGTTTTTTAAGGTCTGTATCCTGGAATTTGGTAAGTATGTTAGGATTTTAGTTATTCTCAAGTTAAAAGCAAACATCAACTACTAGCATAAACTGTCCTTGACAGCCAGAATGTGGGAAGAAGGTGCAAAAATGTTAACACTTTCACATCACAATTCTCTTCCAGGAGGGCAGGAGCTGACTTCTGTCTGGAAGATGGCAAGGTGATTTCAACCCAAGGGAGACACAGGTGAAGGCAACCGCAGTGCCCGAGGCCCAAGGCAAAGCTGAAGACCCGGGGAAGCAATGGGCAAAACAGAGACAGGGGAGAGAGCGAGACCTTCGCCAGGGCCAGAGAAAGCCCCTGAGAAGTCTAAGGAAGGGCCGCAGCTCCTCTGTCCCCGCTCCCTGGGTGGGGCAGAGGCCTGACAGGAGGAGGTCAGGCAAGTCGGCGGGGATCTCTCCCACCGTCACGCCTGGGCCCTGGACGGCCTTTCCCACCCGGCCCAGGTGGCAGCCCCCCAGCTGAGCGGGGTCTAGCGGCTCAGAGAGCTCCGCTCTGCCCCGGGGCCGCGCAGCCGGTTACCAGCCCGCAGACCCTGCCCCGCCGCCCCGGTACACGGAGGCCCCGCCCCCCGGCGGTACCGGCCCCCGCCGGCCCCGCTCCGCACACCTATAGGCCCGCCCCTGGCAACCTGCCGGCTCGGCTTAGGCTGGGACGCTGCTCGGGTGGCGGCGGCGGGGCCCTGCATCGGCGGTAAGGTTGTTTCCCCTCGCGGGTGCGGGACTCCGAGCTGCCCCAACGGCCGGCTCCGCTCAGGCCCTGGGGCCGCCTCGGCGGCAGCTCTGCCCTCGTCGCCCCCTCCCTGCCCTGGGGAAGCTGAGGCACGGCCGTGGGGCTGCGCAGGGAGTCGGCTCATCGTGCCCCGCCGCCGGCCTCCCCCTCCCCGGCAGCGCCGCTCCCCAGGGCCAGCAGGTGCCGGTGGGAGGCACGGGCGGGCGGAGGTGTCTCGGGGAATGCTTCGCGGCTCTGGCCCGGGAGGGTCGAGGGCGGGCTCTTGGCCGCCACCCGCCGGGACTTTCCTGGCCAGAGCCGCCGGGGAGCGAGGGCTGCCCGCCGCCGGGTCTGCTCCAGGTCCCGGCTGCCCCGCCGAGCCCCGCAGCGGCTGCCCAGCGAGCGAGGATACAGCCGTCCCCCTGGTTCGTGCCCGGCCGGTCCTGGGCCACTTTCGAGGTGAAATTGGGGAAAAAAAAAATAATCTGGTAAAGAGAAAATAACCTGATAGCGGCCAGTCTTTCGGAAGAGGTTTTAGTGTAGCTCCTAACCCGCCCCCAAAAACATCTTGAAGAGATACGATTAATCTAATGTGATAAACGCAGAATTGCCTGTGTAGTTTACAGATGCTAAACCGAACTCATGAAGTCTGCCTTAATTGCTCAAATAGTTGGAAGCGCTGTATTTTTCCCAGGATTAAACGGGCAGTTCCTGTGTTGCTGCACGTCCCACTCCCCCCTTCAGTAATCCTTTGGACAGGGAAAAGCCCACGCAAACAAAAAAAGCACTGTTTGAGGAGCACGAGGTGGATGAAATAGCTATAGAAAGTATTTAGTAGCTGTTGTATATTGTCTATAATATAATTTTGGTTTGTCTCTTGTATACTTAGTCTCAATATCCAGTGAATTGTGTTAAGCTTTTCTGAATATTGTTCCCTGATTTAATGGCTTGCTCGTGGTGTGAGTAGTGTAAATGTTAAATAACTTTGCCTACAGTGATTTTCAGTTGTATAATACTGGAATGTGTTTATTTTAAACCGAGCACTCTTTCTCTCCTACCTTATCAGCTAACTATCTTCATTTATACACAGTTCTTATCACAGAAGTATTTATTTATAATTCTTTCTTTACAGGCTAATACCCTACACAGAAAGTGAGACTCAACAACATACACGTGATGATTACTGGAGGAGAGTCTGAAGGACATCCTGTTTTCATTTAGCAGTGTTGTTATTCTTTGGGGCAAAATGAAGAATTCCATTGTGTTTTGGAAATGGTTAGATTTCCAATGCAACTGAATTGCACACTGGCTTTTTTTTTTTCAGTACAGATTTCAACAAACAAATTTTTCTTAAAGAAGATGCAGAACCTGTTGGTAGTAGAAAGTCTCACTAATGGAGACACATCACACCAGATGTCTTTCAAAGATGTACCAGTTGAAGTAGGTGGTTCTGTCCATGAAAGTGGCTGTAACTTGAATGAAAGGACAAATAATGAAGAAATTATTAATCCTGAAGAAATGCAGCAAAGACTTCCTGTAGTGAATAGTGAAATGAGAAGTTGTGAGGGGTCTTCTGAGAGCAGCTACAGTACCTCAGAACCCAGCAGTTCCTGGGGTGACTTTGAAGGCTTCACAGAGTCCAAAGCAAACTCAGAGAGATTCAGTCATAATCTTGAAGTTGTGGTGCAATCAACAAAAGCTTCTCAAGCTGATAGGGATTTAAGCAGCAGACATTGTAGCTCTTCTGCTGGTGACTTGTGTTCTGAGCAATCTCTACCCAGTGGGATACAGGAGGCTTCAAGCTTGCTAAACGAGGTGTGTTAACAGTAAGAAAAGACCAGAAATGTTTGTGTTACTGCTTCCTACAGCTCGGGATTTTTATCTGAGTCTCTTCTTTGTGAAGCATAATGCTGTACAGGGAGAGAAACTGTCAAGGTACTTTGTAGCTAATTCAAGCAGAACAAACGCAACTTTTTTACAGTGTTTGACAAATATTTATGTTGTCCCGCTTGGAAACCTTTAAAGAACATAATGGGCTACTTTGCTTCTAGGCACTAGGAATAAGTAGGAAGAAAGCATGAACCTACCACAGTAAAGGGTTTGAGCATTTCTCATAAGAAAAGGCTGAAAGATCTGATGCTGTACAGCCTTGAGAAGGCTGAGGGGAGACCTTACTGCTCCCTACAGCTACCTGAAGGGAGTTGATCTGTTCTCCCTAGTGACAAGTTACAGAACAAGAGGAAAGGGCCTGAAGTTGAATCGGGGGAGGTTCAGGCTGGATATTATGAATAATTTCTTTACTGAAAGGGTTGTCAGGCATTGGAATGGCCTGCCCAGGAAGGTGATGGGGTCACCATCCCTGGAAGTGTTTAAGAGCTGGGCAGGTGTTGTGCTAAGGGACATGATTTAGTGGTTATTGATAGGGCTGGGAATAAGCTTGGATTTGATAATCTTGAAGGTCTCTTCCAGCTGAAACTATTCTATGATTTTATGAACCTTGCCCTGATGCACACACAATTTAGAAACTAGACAAGAAAAAGCATAGGAAACAAAAAATTGGGAAGGTGAGTAACAAAAAGAGGGTGGACAGAAATTCTGTGAGTCGCCTGCAAGCTTAGTGAAGTAAAGCAACATAACATTGAGCTAGAAATTAGCAGAACTCGTAACTTTTGTTATTTAATATACCCTCTGAATAATCCAGCAGTCTTGCTGAAATTTGAGACTGATGGGGAGTGGAAGTTAATGACACAGAAAAATGAACAGAAATAATTTGGTAGCATTCTTTTTTTTTAATGTAGGATATTACATTCTTTCATACAGTCTTAGAACTAATAATCTAAATAAATAATGTGTCTATCAGCACAAAAAAAAAAGGTTCAGTTTAAGGGTTATTCCTTGTTGCAATTGATGTGTTTCCATGTTTACCAAATTAACAAAGGGAAAATAAGAATGTACAAGAACATAAAGCAAGATGTCCTTCTTTGAACTACTTTTACCATAAATGAAAACATTTGAAAGAAGAGAGCAGTTGACTAAGACTTCCCCAGGGTTAATCAGTAGCTGTAATAGCTTAGTAACTGTAGTCCTTTAGAAGAGTCTGCTTAGGGAGCTGAAGGTTTTCTGGAGACAGCTGAGGGTTTTCTGGGCTTTCTTGCCCTTGCCTGGCAACAGCACCTGTTGCAGAGATATACCCAGGAGAGCACAGTGGTGCACACGGGGTAAGCTGACTAGCACTGATGGAGTGGAGCAGATGATAGAATATAGCAGATGGTTTGGTTTCTTTTCAAAAGCAGTAGATCTTAGTGTCACTGAAGTGTAGAATATTTGTGTAGATTGTCCTTCATCCCTGTGCTTTCTGTAGTTGTTGGTTTGAGATCATAAACTCTTCAGGATGGGTCTCTGTCTTCTGTATGGTCAATAGAAAAAAAGTCCAGGTAGGTTGCAAGTGAAGATCAGGTTTGAGAACATCTAATGAAACTGATGGTGTACAAGTCTATGGGACCTGACCAGATACATCTGTGGGTCCTGAGGCAACTGGCAGACCAGGTTGCTGAGCTGCTTTCCATCATATTTGAGAAATCATGGCAGTCTGGTGAAGTTCCCACTGACTGGAAAAGGGGAAACCACTCACATTTTCAGAAAGGGGGGGAAAAAATAACACCTGGGCAACTATAGACCAGTCAGTCTCTCCTCTGTGCCTGGCAAGATCATTGAGCAGATCCTCCTGGAAGGCTGTGCTATGGCACATGGAAAATGAGAAGGTGATTCTTGGCAACCAACATGGCTTCACCAAAGGGCAAATTGTGCTTGACAAATCTGGTGACCTTTTAAGATAGAGTCACAGCATCAGCAGACCAGAGAAGAGATCTGATGTAATCTACCTGGGCAAAGTCTTTGACACCATCCTACATAATATCCTGGTCTCCAAATTGGAGAGCCATGGATTTACTGGATGGGCCACTCAGTGGATAAGGAATTGGCTGGATGGTCTCCTTCAAATGGTTGTGATCAGTGGCTTCATGTTCAAGGGGCAACCAGTGACAACTGGTGTTCCTCAGGGTTTGGCACTGGGACTGGTGCTGTTTAATGTCTTTGCTGGCAGCATAGGCAGTGGGATTGGGGCATCAAGCACAAGTACAGGCTGGGCAGAGGTGATTGAGAGCAGTCCTGAGGAGAAAGGGTCAGTGATGCTGGCTGATGAACTCAGTGTGAGCCAGCAACGTGTGAGTGCAGCACCAAAGCCAGCTGTGTCCTGGGCTGCATCAAGACAAGCATGGCCAGCAGGTCAAGGGACATCATCTGGAGATTGTCTGGGGTGAGAGGTCTGACCTTCAGTATCTAAGGCATCAGTTAACTAAACAGTGTCAGTCTGGGGCAGAATAATGTCTTTTTAGATGAAAAAAGCTGGGTATTCTGCCCATGTGATTGAGTAGATTTAAGGATTTTTCTTGTGTTCTTTAAATACTGGCCTTTGTGAGAGGGACTAGTGCACTTGCTTAAGCACTGGAGTATTCTGATGTAATAGGATAGAGAGGATTTAATCAAAAAGCATGGATTTGAAATGTGTGCATTCATATTTTTATAATCAGTACAAAGCTGCACGTTAAATGGAAAAATACACACATTTTATTTTAGAAACTCACTGAAACAGAAAGTAATAAAGGTCATCAGGTCTTGCATTTTTTAATCTGGCTTGGCTAACTGTAAGCAAGTGTCTTGTATGCATGTCAGAGTGACATCCCAGGCTTCCAGAAGGTATTATAAATGAGGCAGACCAGTGCTTCCCTCAGTTCACAGCTACTTACCCCCCTGCCCCAAAGCCAAGAGCAGCTGCCTGCCTTTTCCTTAGCTCCTCTCCCACTTAGGTTTTGATACCTGCTTTGAAGTTCTTTACCCTTGAATGTGACTCTGTGAATGCTTTAGCAAGTCTGCTCTCAAAGAATTCTGCTCCTCAGGTGTCTTTATCCTCCATATAATATCCCTCCAGTAAGTTAGGTCTAATGAAGTAATTAACAAACTGATTTTAAGTAATATGATACTAATATGAGCAACATTCAAAAGATTTTGCTCAGGAGTCTTTGAATGTTCCAGCAGTTGCCCTTCAGGATAAGCAGTTTTGCAAAGCCTTGCCTCAGGAGGGAACAGTGTGGGGCACAGATTATGTTTCTAGAAGCATGCTCAGAAACACAGAAGTCTTCTACCAGCTCTGGTTTTGCCCATTCATCACTAGATTAAATCTATACTCAGTATTCACTGCACTTGTCCAAGTTCAGTTTAATTAAACTGGAAAGGTCTCAATTTATTTCAGCTGTCTGAATTAGAATTAAATGAAGCTATTAAAATATGGAGTATCCATATTTAATGTTTTTCAGATTAAATTGTTGATTGCCAGGCAGAGAAAACAGACTGGTTTCATTCTCTAGTTTTCCCCCAACATTGCTGCTCCTGGACTGCAGTCCCTCTGCAGGGTGTTGAAGTCAATTAAATGCTTTGATTTAGAAAATTGCAGTAATTCTTTTTTTGAAGGAATAAAAGGACAAGGCTTCTGGACCAGATGGCATGATAACATCCCTTTAGGATAGGATGTAAATCATGCACATTTTCCTTGTGTCTGCATTTCTTAGTGTTTAGATAACCCTGTAACTTCCAGTAGGCCTGTTTGGATCACTTGTGCTCAGTCCTCCAAAACTCCTCCTCCTCCTCACTGCTGGAGGAGGAACAAATCTGTAAATCTGGCTCTAATTTTTAACGGAGGCTGGAGAAAGTTTGGTGCAAATGCAGAGATGAGCTCACCCCAGCTTCTTCTACAGCAGACTTACACAGTGCATTCATTTATTGGTAACTATAGCATTTAGTAGTTGTGTTACAGTTGGCTGAATTAGTTGTGTTTGAATACTAAGTTAGCAAAGCAAGCTTTTGTATGGATGTATAATTCACTTTTGACCAGCTGAGCAGCAGCAGGAACCTTGAGTGCAAATAGGCAATCCTGAGTACAATTTACATACTGATGTATAGTTTATGTACTAGTGCTAGAGAAACTAGAGACTAAGATTAATCAAAGTTGGACTTTTGCTTCTCCTCCTCAGATTATAATTAAATACTAAAACCACTGAAGTATGGGCTCAGTTCCTCTGTGCCATTAATACAAATGTTAAAAATGATCAGTGATCCAATCTCAAGATTAACACTGTAGTCCTTGGACTAGGTCCTTCATGAACTGTGGGGATGGCCTGTATAATGTTTCTAATAAAACTCTGGTTTTCTTCTAGGTAAACCACAGCTATGAGGATATATTTAAGTTGAGCTTTCCAGAAGTCTTTGTATTCCAGTCCAGAGAGAACATAAGAAGCTTAGATCAAGTACTTGATACAAATAATGAAGATGTTGGGATTTCTGAATTTACAAAGGATCAACTTTGGTAATGAGTTTAGATCAACAGTATAAGAATAAAAAAGTTCTTCAGCAATGATGCTGTTTGTTCCATAATTTAAAAATCAGCAGTACTTGTAGGTGAACTTTAAAATCTTCCTAATCCCTGTGCTCTTCAGTATTTAGAATTTACCAGTTTTGTGTTATGTTGTTAAAGGCAATGGATTGTGTTGTAGACATTGGGAAACAAGGAAGGGCTGCATCAAAATTACAAATTCTGTGGAAGTTTTTTCCTGCTGTTGGTCTGCCTTCTCTGACTAAGCCTCTGGAATGCCAGAACACCCAGCAGGCAGCCTGTTCTTCCTGTTTGCTTGTCCTCTCCTCACAACACATCTGACTTACTCCTCCATCAGCTGAGGCAGGAGCACTGCTGCTGGTTCTGCTGACAATGTGCTCACTTCTTTTTATGCTTCTCTCTCCCCCATATTCCCAGATGGTAACTACTTTGCACTGATTCAGAAGCTGTGGTGCATTTGGCTTCCTTCCTGGGGTTATTCTAATAGCAATTAGTATTGTTAACTTAGCTTCTCTTAAGACAGCTGGAAGTTTTTTAGATGTTATGTGTTTTTGAAGGATTGGCAGCTTCTGAGCAGCAGTGTAGTAACTGAGTATGGTAGATGGCATTATCTGTGGCTCTGTATCTAGAAAACTGGGTCAGACCAGACTTTGGAAATGTCTTAATCACAAGAAATGTAGTTAAAACTTTTAATGTAGGCATCCTTGTATATGTTATAGTTTAATCAGCCTCAAAATGGTGGAGGAATATGATATATATGTAAAAAGGACTGCATTATAATAGCAGAGTACTGACTATAAGCAAAAAAAACCCTGATCTACTGTGGTGAGTAACTAAGATCAATGATAACTTCATGCTATACTAAGCAAAAAGCAACTGGATTGATAACAGGATGAATGCAATGTAAGAACCCAGGGGATGGTCTAGAATGAACTCTTTAGTTGTCACTGTTTCAGTTGTGTATGCCTTGCTGCTGCAGCAGAGAAGGATGACTGGGAGGAAGAAGTTTGAGAGACAGAAGTGCAAAGTGCAGAGTTAATAGGGCTCAACTCTACCCACGTTTCACAGAAGCAATTTAATAATGTGATTTGTTGGCATGTAACAATCTGAAATCTGCTCCTAATGCACTTCTTACTTGAGAAGCTCAAACATCCAGCTACACTGATGTACAGCTTCTGTTAACTGTCATGCAGGTTTGCTAGTGCTTTGGGTTGCTGGTTTGGATGGATGCAGAAAGAGTGTAAACTGCTTTCATGTCTAGTACACAACTGTATGTAATGAAAATAACAAAGTTGTATACATTCACTAGAAACTGGACACCTTGTAACCTTAAATTGTGTTTTCTTTCCTAGCATTGATTCTGGAAACATATGGAGAACACTGAGAGACTTTGATAATGCCCCCAGTTTAAGACATCCCAGGAGTAAATCTCATTGCCAAGAAAAGCTCTTGAGTGTTCTTGGAATAGATGCAAATCAAAAGGTAATTGAACAACAGTTTGCTAGTGTGCCAGCATAAACACTTGGTTATGAATCTGCTTTTCTCTAAGCTATACATGCAGATGTGTGAGGAACTAGATCTGGGTGAGTCTTTTTTTTTTTTTTTTTTTATTTTATTTTATTTTTTTTTACAGAGAGAATTCTGGAATTATCACTTAGTGTTTTCTCCTCACTTTGTTTAACTGAAATTTTACAAGGTCAAATTGTGATTGTGTTTACATTGAAGTCTCCACTGTGTAGCTCCCTGTTTTTAGGTAGCATGTTCAGCTTTAGTACAGATGTAGAATTAACTTTCAGATGTGTGTACATGAAGATGGTTTTTGTTTTTTTTTTTTTTCTCAGAGCATAACAAAATTAGGCTGTTTTCATTGAGTGAAAATCAGAGTTGAGTCAGAGAGGCTGATAAAGTAGTTACTGGATGTTTTTACTGTATATGAACTGCAAGTGTGTTCCACTTTCCCTCTCCTCCAATGATTTATCTGGGTTTGCAAGGCTCAGGGGAGAGCATGCTTTAAAGTTATTTGAGACCAAACCAGCAGTATTGAAAGATCTCAAAAAGAAAGGCCTCTTGTTTTGAGAAGACAGAGGTATCAGAGATGGTTTAGTATTCAGCCTGGCTGTTTAGCTGGGATGACTGAGCCACGTGTGGCTTTCAGCAGCAACTGTTCCAGTCGATATTTGATTGTTGAATGGTGGAGGTGGGGGGCAGGGGACTGCATTCAGTTCTCATTTTATGGACTTATTTGACCTTTCATGGAAGTTATGTACAAACAGAATGATGAAGGTATAGGACTTACTCTGCACTTGAAAGCCACTTTTATAGAACTGGAGAGAATGGGAGACAGTTCTCTAACATAGTTAAACTCCTCTTCTGTTCCTTTCTTGCCCATAGATATACTGGCATTAAATCAATGCCCAAGCAGCTTAAATTTATATCACCCTGTTGACATTACATATGTTAAATTTATTGTATTGCTTTTAATAATACTGATGAAGATTTATTTCTCAGCTGTTTTCTGGTTAAGGCTAATTTTAATTGGAAACAGATTATTTATGAATTTAACAGGTTCATGAGTGTAGAACCAGTTTTACCATGAAATTGTTATAATGTGTGTGTGTGGGGGGAACATAACAAATATAGCTTCAGAAAGTAAGATCTATGTAGTGTTATTTGAGAGAAACTTCTCTTTGGGTTATATGCTTTGAGATTGAACAGAAATTTATAAAGAAAATGTTAACTCTGTTTTATTAGGACTTTTCAGAGAGCCAGGATGACATTGTTGAGGAATCAAATGTTAAAGATAATGAGGACTTCAGATTTGATGGGTTCAGTGTTAATGACTGCAAAGCACTGATCCAGACCAAGGTAAGAACTGCTCTGAAGTAAGCACTTAGAGAGCCACCAGTGTGTTATGTGTTCCCTGTTCTACAGCCAGCCATTTTAGCCTAATGTCATTGTTTGGTCCTGATAGAATTATTTTGATTTGCAGTCGTTTTTTGCTCTTGAAACTTATCCAGCAGCTTTAGAAAAGGTACAGTATCAGGTACCAAAGGCAAAGCTCCATAATGTGGGGGATATTTATTTATTATATACACTGGACTTCTGGTCAAATTAATTACTCACTGGTTGAGAGCAGTGGCATGTAAAATATAGTCAGGGTGCTCTGATGACAGAGGAAGATGAGTGTGTCTGTAGAAGGATTAACATATTGATCACTGAGACTAATGATTGTAACTCACTCCTAAATACATGGGAAGGGAGACACTGGGAGCAAAGCTGGTAGGGAAGAAACTGCATTCAGATTTGAATTTCAGATACTCAGAATGATTCAGATTTAGTTTGTTCACTCTAGAAGAAAACAGGAGCTACCTAAGGAGCAAGGCAGAATTTATGTTGCAATCAAAAGGGTTTGAGAACATTACTGCTGTTAAGCTCTGTTAAAAACCATAAAGAAATTAAATTGATGTACTATAGTTAATGCATTTATGTCTTTAGTCAAACAGGCCTTACTAAGCTCTGTTTCATCCTTGCTGAAGCAATGTAAATTGGAATGAAAGTACTGACATTTCTCATTGCTTAAAAAAAAAAAGTTACATTATGTTTCTAACAAAGTCGTTTGGATGAATATTCTTAACTAAAGGTCCCTTCCTCGGTGGAGAATAAAGTTGAGCAGCTGGTGCTGCTGTGGTGATAGTTTGAAGAACATTTTCATTGCTCTGGTTTTTTCTGTTTACTGAACTGGACACTGAAGATGTACAACCATTCTGGAAACCTTGTACATAAGAGATGTTAGGCTGAAGAATTCAGAAAGAAAAACAAAAGTGACTGTCCAGCTTATTCCTTTGTAATTCCATTCTGGTTTTTTCCTACCAGTACCTGAGAGTGGGATCACAGTAGCTGGTGCACACTTGGAAATGGGTAAAACACAGAGACAGGGTTTAGGCAAAGAAGTGGTTCGAGGTAGATGGAGTAAAAGGAATTGTTTTCTGGAGTAGCCTCTGAGGGAAAGAGCAGCTCTGCATCTTGGTGTCTCAAAGTAATGCTCATTGGGAAATGTATGTTGCCATTTCAATTTTAAGTTAATTTGTATAGTGGGATGTTTTCCACTTAATTTCACTAATTTTTTTTTAAATACTAATTTTATTTTTTATGAAAACTGTATAAAAATTAGAAATGTGCAAAGTGATAAATTTACTGTAGGGTGGAAAAAAATAACATTTTTTTTTCACTCAGCTTTCTGGATCACTGGATTCTGGACATGGACATCTTTTCACCCCTAACTTCTTTTTGAAAACAACATCATCAAGTGGAAATGTGCAATATATCACATTCCCAAGGAAGAAGCACATTTTCACTACACACAACCTAAAGAAGAATTTTTTCAGTAGTGATATTTGTTGAACCAAATGCACTTTTTTTTTTTTGAGTGCAGTTTATCTTCATTTTGTTACTAGCTTGGTACTGTAGACTATGTATGTTCTTTAGGGAAGTGACCTGTTCCTGTGTATGAGGTACCTCAAGTCATGTTATTAGAAGATAATTTATCCTATTTAGTTACAAAGTCAAAGGTGTAACTTTGCCCTGCTAAGTTTTGCTGCAGGGTCGTGTCTCTTGCAGTAAATCCAGCTGCTATCACACTTTAAAGATACTCTGGTGGACTGCTCTGCTGAACTACTGACCTCTCAGACCTTAATGCCTCTTGGATGAAAAACCTTGTTTCTCTACCAAAGTCCAGACGCCCCCGAGGCGTGTTGTCAAGCGTGCCTTGTCACCAGCTCTCCTCAGACCTCGTCCACTTCGGATCAGCTGGGATTTGTTACTTTGCCTCTGCTAACATCCTGAGCCCCCTACATCTGGTGGCTTTCAGTGGAGTTTAGGAAAATAAAACTGTTTCAACTTCTGTCTTGGTAAAGTCTGCTGCAGTGATACAGGTGGAGCTGGTGAAAGGTTCTGTCCTGGTGTTGGTATCCAACTGAAATGAGCCACCTCTCTGACATGACCTTTAACAGGAGTTGGGTTCATTCAGCTCCCAAGCACACCCCAGCCAACCATGCCCAACAGCAGGGGCAGTTTGGGACTTGCTGCTCAGAGCTGTGAATTGCCCTTTCAGAAATCGATGGGCAATATAGTCAAAAGTTACTATTTTTTCATCCTGGAGTGCCAGAGGGGATGCCCCATTCGTACAGTGCTTCCTTGACAACTGCAGCAGCTTTATTTATTCATTGGCAGTAACTTTTATGCAAGCTACTGATCTTTTTACTGCTTTGGCCAATCTGAATATGAGAATTTGATGTGGATGGGCTTGCTTTTTTTTTTTTTTTTTTTTTTTTTTAAGAGAGTAAAAGATTTTATAATTCAAAAATTAAATTTTTTTATTTGTTTCCTGTGGTGTCTTAAAAATTTAAAATACTCTAAATGACTTTC